>CM040821.1:45317081-45372081 GCA_022828995.1 Vimba vimba
CCGATGCTATGATTGACAGCAACACGCTCTCCACAAAACACAGTGTTCATCCGCGCAGGTTTCACGCCGGAGCACAAACCACGTCAATTTGATTATTACGCGAACAACTGCAATTGCATATTTTGAACGGAGATGGCGACAAAGAGGGAAAACCGCCGGACTGCAACTTTAACTGTAATATCTGGTATAAATGGTTTCTGCACCCAAACATCAGAATCTCACACTCTTTCATTGCCAGTTATTAATATTTTGGATGCAAAAGAAAAACAGCATCATCTGAACAGGACTTTTATTTTGGTCTGGGTGTGTGATGTCATCAGGCTGCGCCTGACTTTGACCCCGTTCGCCTTCCACACATTTCGAGCGCCACAGTGACGTCACGGTGTGGTTGTTGGTGCTCCTCAACAGTCGGCCCTCAGCGCTCTTATCCCGTGTGCTGGCAGGAGCCCTGGCAGGAGTTTCCTCACACATGCTGGCCCGCTCTTTACACACTCACACAAGTAGGCCGATGTTCAATAGAGATGTGTGTGTGTGTCCGCTGCAGTAATTAGCCCCCGTGCTGGATTATACACACTGTCTGAGGTCTCTGGACATGTTGCTCCGTTTTGTATCATATTATAAATCATTTGCACAAATGGCTCAAGAGTTTGAGACATTTTCCTCCAGTGAAACTTAGTTTTATGTTATTGTATTGTGCACTTTAGGGCATTCATCATAGCTGGTGCTGTGGGATATTGTGAGATTACTACACTTCGCATGATTAAACAACATCATGAGGCACCTAAAAGGCAAAAATATTCGTAAAAAACAACAACAACAACTTGACAGTAGTTTGATTTAGAATATCCAAAATATAAAAGTTAAGAAATAAAATAAATAAATTGAACCAAAAAAGGAATAAAAATAAATCTCAACATAAGGGCAATAGTTCGGCTGCAAGGCACTTATCTCGTTGATAAAATGGCTACTGTAAAAGCTCTTTTCATTTGAGAGAGTACTGAGGGATGAAGCAGGAGTTTTAAGCTTATTTATAAAGTGAGGAAGGGTGGGTGGTTAAAAATCCCACATTTATGGGAGAGAGAGGAAGAAGGAGGACTTTTATTTTGCTCTGGTGTGTGACGTAATAAGGCTGGTTTTCAGAAACGGTGTAAAAGGCATCACTAGATGTAAGACTGCAGTGCTGTATCTGAGGCTAATGCTCGTGTTATTGTGTGAGTAAAGCTGCCCGCACATGTTGAGCGCGTCGCAGTTTACGGTAAACAATATAACAGAGTCATGGAGAAACTGAACCTGTTCCATAAAGGGATTTAACTCCTCCAACACCTGATTTGAAGCTCACGCAGTCCCACTAGTCAGGTCGATATCCACCACAGCACACAGTGTGTGTTCATACATGTTTATATATACATGTTTCAGCGTGTGTTTATGTATGTTTATATGTGTTTGTGCTGTTTATGCGTTTGAGACATGGTGTTTTCCTCAGTGCAAAACTCACAGTTCACAGGTGTGTATTCTCCATCTGTACATCTCAGAAACAGCAGCGCAATCATTCTGACTAAAATACACATCTTGCTTGGAGAATTAATATTAATATAATTACAATTATTTTATAACACCAGAAATATCTTCTAACTATAATAACTTATATTAAGGATGTTGGATAATTTGCGATGAAAAATAAAATAAAAATAAATTTGAACAGAAGTAAGTCAGGGAAGAACTTTTTCAAGAAACCAAATATAATAAAGATACAAAATATAGTTGTATTTAATAAAGATGAGTTATATTTGTTTAGACTGGTGGAGAAAGCCCTAATCCGCAGTTTTAAATGATTGGCTAGGTTTAGTTTATACAGTACGCCATGGAGAGGAGAACACCACATCAAGAGCTAACTATACACTCTGAAGAGATATGGGCAACTCTGAAATCAAAGAATATTACATAAAAATACATATTTCATAAATTACTTTTTTTATATATAACCCTCCCTCTATTTTAATTCTAGTTATTTGTTATTTTATTTATTGACTTATTTAATATTGATATTTAAATAATATTACTTGAATAACTTATTAGTAATTATGTGTCATAAGAGTTTGATATAATTATGTGAATGTTGAATTTTTATTAATATTTATTTATATATATTAATATATATTTTTGCCTTTTTTTACTTTTTTCATATGTAAAAGTGTCTAACTATGTACTTATTGGTTATTGTTCTTCTAATTGTGTGTTGTTTATGTGTCGGTGGGTATTATCACCAAAGGAATAAAGTAGAAGGAAAAATAAGGAATAATTATTGGGGGGAAATATTATGTCTTTAAAGGAACTGTATATTTGCATAATTATGGTAACTGTGTTTGAATTGAAAGACATAATAAAGTACATTATATGCTGAAATATTTGCTGTTGGACATTAGACGTGCCTTATTTATAATGTTAAACCTACAGGCGAGTGTATTTTATGATGTGAATAACTGTAAAGGCACTGTTGTAATGGGGTAATCAAGTGTAGGCTAATATAGCCAAATACTAAGCTCAGATTCACCTGACCAGTGCTTCTGTAATTATTTATTTTAATTGTCTGATTTTAAACCCTCTGTGACTGTGTTTGTAGTGTCCGCACACACAGAGGCGCTCCTGGGCTGAGGGTGTAGAGATGGCGTGTGTTAAAGAGGAGCGGGAGGAGGTGGAGATTGGAGACACTGGGTCCCAGTGTTAAAGCAATGTGACACACACACACGCAAACCTGACCCAAATGACCCCAGTGTCGCAGTCGTTGCCATCTATCTGCATTAGTTTATATCCCGCTGGTCCCTTCCATGCGGTCATTAGCCGGAGGAGTTGCGTATTTAAGGCGAGACGCGGCGGGCAAAAACATCAGGTTTTTCACTGGTCAGTTTTGAGATTTTGTGATATTTGTCTTCAATAACATGTCCTCTGTCAGACTTGTGCTAAAAAAGAAGTCAGAAATACACATTCAGGTCTTTATTTCACTACACTGTGTCTGTTTGAGTGTGTAGATTTCTCATAAATTCATCAAAAGTTGGCGTTGTAAATCCTCCCGCTGCTGGTCTAACTCGGCCACATGGCATTAAGATCGTGTGTAAACTCAGTGTAGAGGAATGTGCTTTAGCGGCTGGTTACAACGCTATTGTTTCTGCATCTAAAATGAACAACGCAATTGTTTTATTTTTAAGCGCGATCGGAAAAGGCTGGAAGTTTAGTCTCAGATAATGACAGTGACAGATTCTAACATTTCTGATTGCTCTTATCTCTCATCGCATAATGAAGATCAGGCAACAGTGTATAAAGCTGAGGAAAGAAACTAAAGGCCTACCTGGAGTTCAGGCTGAAGATTACTTCCCTGATCGCTCTGCTTTCCTTAACGATGCAGAAATTCTAATGAAAAGAGGAGTTTTTCAACCAGAGTCTCGACTGTGAACACAGGAATTCTTGCAGAATCACGCGAGACTTCAGGATAAGCACGGCGGACGATATGCAGGAAGAAATTGCGATAGTGTTTGGATGATTTTCACATAAAATCCATGTGAAAAAAACCCCATTGTACCCACCATTAGCCTATATATAACCTTTTATACAGAAATATATTCATTCTTTATTGCCTTTATTTATTCTTTATTGGATTTATTGTCTCTTTAGAAAAAGTTATTTAATCCCTCTTTTTTTTATCTTTTTTTAAAATTGATTTTAAGAATTACAATGACAGTCAGGGGGGTACAAAGAGTAAAGCCGATAAACAAACATAAAAAGACATATACATAAACAGTGACAAACTTAAAAGTTAAACAAAAAAATTAAAATGTTTACGGATTGAAACGCACTTTGCAGCTTTCTTATTTTTCAAACCCAATATTGTGTTTAGGTATTGTAAAATTTCTGCTCGTAGCCCTCAAACCGTATTCACTTTATAGCCCTTAATTCTGTAATTGTGGACAAATGTGGGCTCAGAGGATTCAGATGTGATCCCATTTTTTATTTATTATAAATGTTATATCACTGTCTTCGATAAAATTTTATCTATCCATTTATGGTGTGTTTTTTTAATTTGGGGGTATTTTTGAATTTATTTACTTCAAAAAGTACCATATTTTCTATGTAAATTATGTTTGTTTTTTTTGAGTGTGAGTTTTTGCCATGATGAGATGTTGTACAGGATCAGCCCTTCATTTGTGTGTATGTTAGATATGGATCTATTGATTTATTTTTACAAAAAAACAAGAAGAATGCTCTAAATTACAGTTTTTCCCATTCATTTCTATGGGTGCCCATTTTTGACCCAAATACAAGATTAAGGAGTTTGTTTTTTTCACCCACTTAACATTGTAGAATTGAGTCAAAAAAATTTGTGTGTGTTCAGGAGGCAAACTTAGGAAAATTAGCCAAGTCTTGTACCGCTCAGATCAAGGGAAGTATTTTTTAAAAATAAATCAAAATTATTTTGCCCACATTTGTCCAGAATTCGGTTTTAGGGTTAAAAGGAAAAACAAAGGCTTGTTTCCTCCAAATTTACACTTATGAATATTAAATCTTAACACTCAGCTTCCTGCAAGTTTGTGTGTGTGTGTGTGTGAGAATGACCGTGTCTTCCATCATCTCACTTTCTGATTGGATATTGTTTTGTTTCACGTGATAATCTCCAGAACGTGCGCGCGTTTGTCCTCGGTCCCCCCCCCCCCCCATTTATCAAAACAGATCGAACAAATCAGAAAAATACTTTCAATACAGTATTGCTTTCAATTTAAAAAAAAACAATGAAAATGTAAAAGACCACTAAAATGAATTAAGTTTGAAACCCCATCGCATATTTCAAGGTATAACTAAAGTGTCGGGACAGTTTATTTATTTAAAACAGGGTTGCAGATAGAGTTTATTCCCTTTGCGATGCAAAATAAGAAACTCCAGGGCAGCTCTTGTCACAAAGCACATGACAAAGGCAGGTATGACATACGCAAGCCATACGCTGTGATGAGGTGTCTCTGACTTCTAACATGTCATTTTCCTGTTCTCCTCGCACTAAAGTAATTGTTGTGTTTGGTCGAGTCTAACTGCAATGGTCTTTCCCATGTAAATTGATCCAATCACGCATGCAGATTTATGTTTTTAATCAGGGAGAGTGAATATGCTCACTCAACAGGCCATGGGGTGGAGCAGAAAACAGACCGAGAGCCTCCACAAGGTGCGTCTGTGGAGGGAAGAGTCCGCTGTGCGTCGGTGCAGATTAGGAATGATACAGACTGGTGTCGACTTGAAAGGGACTTTATATAGTGTGTACCAGTCTTTGACAGCAAGAGGAAGGAATGAAATGAGGAGTTCCAGTACTGACTAAAACTGGCATGTGTAATACAAATGGGTCCCCAGTCCTATTTACCAGCAAGCCCAAATGCTGTTAGCATGATGCCTACTAAAGGAAAAGCTTAGTATATTCATTCAAGTCTTCATGGACATCCTAGTATTACAATCACAACACAACAATCTCTGCTAGGTATCACGGTAACACTTCAGAATACGGTTTCTTACTGCATAACTAATAAGGAATTATTGAAGAACTAGTAGGTAATTCCTCATTAACTACTTATTCACTACTGATAACTACTAAGGAAGATGTGTTAACTAATTAGTATGTAATAGAATTTTATGATTGTGTTAAGTAACAGTTAGTTAATCAATAACTAATGAATTCTGTCATACCTCCTGAAGAACTACTATTAATTATGTAAGGGTTAATGCCGGACGAGGTGTCCATTATCAGGTATTAATGGACGACGGCGAGGCGTGAACCGTCCGACACGCAGCGGTTGCCTCCGCTGAAGTCCATTAATACCTGATAATGGACACCTCGAAGGGCATTAACCCGCTTATACCATGGTCACTTACGAAAGAAAGAAATATTTAATCAATTAATAATACTTTAATGTGTTTTAGAGTAAAAATCGTGAGGGTTTTTATTTAAGTCGAGCGCACTATTTAATATCTCCCGTATACAGGCGTTGCCAAGCAACCACAGCGACCCGTGTGTTTAGGTGTACATTATCACTTTTTAACGGACACCCTGCAGCCAATCAGAATCGAGTATTCACCCAGACCATGGTATAACTACTAATTAAGGTTCAAGAAAAATAACTAAGAAGTAACTAATGAACAGGCATACAAAAAGTGCCTTGCCTTAACTAACCTCAGATTAGCTTTTATATTCTATATACAGTATTGTGTGTGTGTGTGTGTGTGTGTGTGTGTGTGTGTGTGTGTGTGTGTGTGTGTGTGTGTGTGTGTGTGTGTGTGTGTGTGTGTTCCTCAGCATAGAATGCCATTGAGTAAATTCATGTATTTGAGGCAACGACTGAGGGAAACTGAAAATATAGGGAACTTGTTAATAAATAATACAATTAATAAATAATTATCAAATAATTCTGCAGGAATTACTTGTACCCTGAAACAGTATTCTAGAGTGAAAATATAGGGAACCCATTAGTAATGAATAAAGAATTACCACATAATTCTGACTCAAATCAAACTTACTCTAAAATAACAACACTAATAACGTAATCATCTAAACCTTTGTAAAATACACGACAATAACTTGTTACATGATATCTTCCTTTATTTCAGGTGAGAACATTTCTTAATACAGCATATATTTTATTTTGTTTTAACATGTGCAATACTGCCTACATTTAAACTCATTTAACAAACATTTTAGAATCAAAAGTTAAACCTTTAAAAGCAATTCGAGTGTGATCATCCGGTCTCTGTTCTCCCGTTTCCACAGTAGTTCTGCGGGATCTCTTGCGGGATCTGGGCTCGTGTTCGGCGGGGAAACTGCTGAACTTCAGGCCGACGCCCTGCGCTTCACTCGTAGCCGAAAGATGCTGTGACTCCATAACCTGCCCATAAACAAACAGTGCACAGCTCTGAGAACATATTCAAACATCTGATGTAAATACACTTAGTAACTTTAGAAATAAAATAACTTGTTTTATGCAAGGGATCAGGCGTTTCCATTTACAGCACAGTAATGATTTTATAGATTAAATAAAGCACACACAAACCTGTATTTCACAGAAGAAATGCACCAAATCGGCAGCGCTGAGAACCCTCCAGAAGAGGATGCTAATACCCGTGCTCTTGCATCTCCAAATCACTGTAAAATGCAGGCTACCGCGATATTGCCAGAACTCTAATGGTGCAAAAGAAGTTTACAATGTATAATGTGTGTAAGGTGTAATGCACATTTTGTTTTGCTAATGAAATAAAAAGTTTGCTTATTTGCAGATCAATATATAGCCTATAGGTAAATGTCTGCACTTATCTTTCTTATTAGTGCTGAAGAAGGACTAAAACTGTCTAGAAAAAGAAAAAGAAAACATTGATAATTGCTTAATTACTTAATTAATTACCTTTGTACTTTTACTAAGGTAATTTTGAAAATGAATAGGCCTAATTGTAATTTTACTGGAGTGATATTCTTTAGTTGTTTTGGTTCCAGTGCTGCTTCACATGACACACATCCACTCACTGAAGGGGATTCTGTTCCTGGGAGTCAGTAGACAACAGTCTGCACAGATTCCCACACTGGTGCGCACTGCTTCGGGAAATGGACGTCCAAAACACAGTTTAAAGCATGTGTGCACAGCACCAAGGAGAGTGTTTTGCTGTAGTGCCTGTTTGCCAGCAGTTACACAGGCCTGAAGGCACAGACTGTCGTCCCCAAGACCAAGGACGAAGGGGAAGGGTTCAGTGAGCCCAGCCTCCTTCAAGTATTCAACTATGCTGGTCCCAACCTGTTAAAAACAGAGGAATGTCAAAAACACACAACTCACAACACAATGCACAATGCAGCATTATATACAAAACTAGGGGTGGGACAAAACATCGATATGGCGATATACTGTTGTCCTTCTCCGTGCGTTACGGGAATCCATATCCGTATTTCATGCAGAGAATCCGCCAATCATACATTGCGCCGATATATTTGTTTTTAATCATCAACGAACACCACTAACCACTCGGTGAGTTGCACAGTTTTGAAAACGAACGTTACGGGTTGTTTTAAGGACATGTTTGTGCATGGCCATAGACTCCCATTCTAAAGCGGTCATGGGCAATTCTAAAATAGTCAAAAAGTCGAGACAGGAACCATTGTCAAAATTTCTTTGTCCACCACTCTAGTTCATCCAAAACACACTACAAAAAAATAGACTCAAAGTTTTAAATACCGGAATTGTCCTTTAACAAATAAACTAGGGTTGTGCAATGTCTATCAAATTGACATCAGCCAATGTTTACAGTGAAAGGTCTGCACGGGACTTTATTCCCCCCGCTAAATTTAGATCGTTTCCAGAATCTCATATTTACACTTCCCCCAAAGAAAGAGAGAGAGATTGGGGATAACAAATATAAAATCTTGGCTATACAAGAAGTTATACGTTTGAATATCAGTCATTTAGTTTGTGTAAAACATCTAGTAGCCTATAATTCTAATAATTTTAGCAAAATAAAATCTTTACTGTTTAAATTGTTCATCGAACTGTCTTGAATGTAATTTGTATTGTGATCGGGAAAAAACTTCATTATGTTATTATTACCAAAGCAGAAAAGAAAAAAATGTATTTGAAGTAACTGCACGGAAATTGAAAGCATGCATTGCACTGGGCGATATAGTGTGATTAATTAAGATTTTCTTGCGGGGGGGAGGAATCACGATGCCGGCACAACATTGTGACGTCTGTCAGCCATCAGCGATGGACGGATGGCATCGTCTATCAGCACAACCCTGAAATGAACGTTAAAGCATTGAAATATATTCTCCTCATCTCATTTTTCCATCAGCATGTCCCTTTAGGGGCTCCACAGAATGGGTTACTCATCTTCTCCGCCTTTCTGAATAAGGTGTTCAGCTTCAAGAACAGCCACAGCATCCTGTGAACATGTAACAAGGCCATAGACCACTTTGTTCCTTTCAAAATGAGAAGCTTTAGAAATGTGGCAACACGAAAGTTGTACTTGCATAGCCTTTACCCTGGTAGTCCTTTAGACAGGGATATTGCTCAACCAGAGAAACCGCCAAACACATCTTTGTCTTAGAGGATGGGCTAGAGATGATAATAATAATAATAAAAATAATTAAGGAGTTTACATATCATTATAATACAGACATGAAAGAATTTCACTGTAGCTAAATTTGGTTGTCAATTCACCTTTAAAGGGATAGTTCACCCAAAAATAAAAACATCTGTCATTATTGCAACTGACACTTCGAAGGCCCAGAAAGCTAGTAAAAACATCATGAATGCTTTTTGTGTACCAAAAAATACAAAAATATCAACTATATTCAAAATTTTCTTCACTTCCGCTTCAATCGCCAACGCACGTTCATGTGATCTGCTTCTTCTCCGGTCCTCAAGAGCACCACGACGAGCCCATAATAAATTCAAATCCAAACGTGTTATGGTGGGAATAAGCCATATACCAACATATACATGCACCTGTCTACTTTATTAACTCAATAAACTGGACCACTGGATGGAAACCCTTCAAGAGAGCACTCTGAGAAGAAGCCTTGCAAACATAAACATGATGGCTTTGTTGACAGTGGTTTAGTTATATAGTCTTTGGTGGCTGTATTATTACTACTTTGGTTAAAAATAGCCAAACGCACCAGAACATTGCAATAGTTACCATGGTGTCAATCATCCCGGTTTCGAGAGTTCTACTCCATAAACACAAAACTATAATTTAGGGGATTCCCTCCAGTATTTAAATGCCGCTGTCACTCCTGAAAATGTACAGTGTACTTGGCCATAATTTACAGCTCATGCAACTGGCCCAAGTTGGATGCACTATTTGACCTAAATTCACTTTTGTCAGTTGAATATACAACCCATATGCAATAAAATATACTTTTCATTACGGACAAATGCATACATGCTTTCCCCCAAAGCGACTCGTAAGGTGTGAAACTAGTATTCTGACCATGCATCTTCGCTGATTTAAAGATAAAGTGTTCTAGTGACACGCGGTCTCTGTAGACACAGCCCAGGCTCCACAAGCGGCAACACCACAGCTGTCAACACTGAACACTGAAAATAAGGGAGATTTCCCAGAATACATCCCCAAAATAAGGGATTTTTTTTACACGATTCTTACCCACAAACTTTACAAAAAGCACTAATCGTTAACCGTCTAAAGAGTTTATAACTACACAATATATATTAAAGAATGTCAGACCAATGGATATGTTTAAAGTGCTTTATTTATGAACAAAGTAAATATAACACATTTTCATTTGCTACAACGTGTTTTATCTTAATGTTGGAGACAGAGTGAGAGAGAAACAGAGAGAAAGAGACAGACAGACAGAATGTGTGTAAGAGGCAGTTGAACAAATGGATAGAGACCGTAAAGACAACCTTGTCACCCTTCCTGGTGTGAAGCACGAGCCCTATTGTATACATATGCGGCTGATTTAGCATTTCTGAACACTTTCTGTGAGGGAGTGTGTCGGTGAACCTGACCAGTGTGGTTTATTTTACAAGATAGCAATGCACACACAGTGCTGGAATCCAGTGCCATCCGGTTGGATGTAACAATCTTGCTCACCATGCTAAACGCCCTTTCTGAGCTTGCGTTACTGTGTGGTATACAGTACACAACAGTGTCTTTGCAAGTCTCGCCAACTCAGTGAAGCTGTCATTCTTTCCTACCAGGCCCCAGAACCGGTCTATTCTTGGTTCTTGTGGGAGATCTTTGCTATCAGTGACTTGGAAATCAATTAGCTCCTCTCTGAGCCCATCCTCATTCAGGAGAAACTGTGGGAACAGGGCACCTAGCCTCGACACTGAGAAAGAAAACACATTAATTGATCATAACCCTCAAGGTAGATCCTGCCAGCTTACTATCTCTGATGTCTTAGTTAAAAACATTCAGAAATTGCCCTTCACTCATCACAGATTTACCATACAGAATACATGTTATCCCTACCAGTGTCTGGACTTATCTCCATTCGAGATCCAGGGTCTAGTATTCTCAAGTCCTTCAGTAGCTGGGAATCGATTGGAAAGCAGGCAAACATCTTGCGTAAAACTGCTTCGTAGAAAGCTCTCAGTTCTACATGAAATGGATAAAAAAAAACATGGATTTGTGTTAGACATTTCAATGTGGGTTAGAACAGAAGATGAACATTATAATTATATTGTACAAAATAAATCACTTACTGAAAGAATTTGTTCTTAGCTGGAACAGGGAACTCTGCAGTTCTAATGAACGCCTTTGTGTCTCCTCCAGTGAAGAGGTCCTCGTCTGCCAGTTGATGTTCCTCTCCAAAGTTCACTTCTCGGAGAGGGACATCCATAATCGCCTTTGCTGGAACAAGGCACCCCAGCATCCGCTTGATAAGCCTGGTCATCTCTTTGTCCAGCTTGAGTATCTGTACCTGCTCTGACTGTAGATCGCAAATAATAGCGAAATGATGAGGATTATCATCTGTGGTTATCAATTTATTACTGTGACAACTAGGATATGATGACTACACCAACCTGAAAGGCAATATTAGAGTCTGATAGAGGCTGAAGGGCAACACTGAGGAACTTGAAGTACGCCTTAATCAATGGATCGTTGAGATGTTTTGACAGATCCCTAATTTTGGTGTTCGTCTCCACCCCCTTGTGACTGTTAAAATATGCCTATAGACAGGAATATATGGTGAAAAAGAAAATACCATTATAAAATATAATTTTAGGTTTGCATATTATAAAAAAAAGAAAGAAACTGAACACAAAGGGAAATTTAAAAGTGTTGTAATGGCAATTTTTTCATCATCATCATCATCATAATCATCATCATCATCACACAAGAGTTATGTAATTAACATATACTTTAATTACGAGTGGCATACATATACTATAACAAACCCTAGCTGAAGAGCAGAAGCCTCTCTACACAGCCTGGCAGACTGAGCCATCTGGTGCTGCAATATCTGAGCAGTCTCAGGCTGCCAGAATCCCTGAAGAGTTCCTTGTGGAGTTCACATCTCTTTGCACTGAAAACAAACACACACGAGTTCTGTCAGTTAACACGATAACAGTTACACAGGCGAGTGAGAGAAAAGAGTGCATGTCTACATGTCTGAGTTTTACCTTTTGTCAAAGTGTGTGTAAATGCCCACCAGTGTGTCTTCCACAGGCAGCTTTGCAGCCTTCATGCCTTCACAACCAGTGGCGAGCTGGACTAGGAGCCAGACGCAGCCGAGATCTTGCACATTAGGCTGGTTTACTGTAACCCTACTTATTACTGAGATGTGCCTGCCTTTCATGACACTTGCGCTATCGGAATTGAACGCAATCAGATTTTTCCAGGGAATGCCACGATTCCTAAAACCAGGAAAGAAAAGGAAAATGGAGCCACAATGTCTTTGATAAATACTGTATGTAAACTCTGAGAGTGTGAGGGAGAAACAGAGTGTGTGTGTGTGTGTGTGTGTGTGTGTGTGTGTGTGTGTGTGTGTGTGTGTGTGTGTGTGTGTGTGTGTGTGTGTGGGAGAGACAGGGACAGTGTGAGTGGGGGAGAGACAGTGTGTGTGTGAGAAAGACAGTGTGTGTGAGAGAGAGAAAGAGACAGTGTGTGTGTGTGTGTGTGTGTGTGAGAGAGAGAGAGAGAGAGAGAGAGAGGAGAGAGAGAAAGTGTGTGTGTGTGAGAAAGACTATGATATTTTCAGGGAAAATACTAAAACGGGAAGACAGCGGGAAAAGAGCTAAAATAGGGGGTTGGGTTGAGCTAGCCTCCGTTTGTTTGACAAAACTTTAAACGTCAACCAGAAGTGACGTCACCCATCATCACTCAGAGCACCTGTAACAAACACACTTAGTTCTGCTCATTTCCCAGTATTGCTGAGGTCACATGTTAACGGGTAGGAGCAGCACCGTGTCCTAACCAGACGCCATAAGATTATAGCGACAGATAATGTGTGTGTCAGTGGTAAAAATCACAGCTAATCAGAAGATCGGCAAGCTCCAAGCACTCGCAACCTAATGGATAATTACACAAATTCATGAATATAAGACCATTTTTTAACCTTATTAAAAATACACACAGAGTTACTAAAACAGCTGATGTCAGAACACACTTGTCTGTTAACACACAGTTTGAGCGTTCTTGTTCACGTTTGAGATCTGAGGGGAGTTGCTTTCAGTACGGCTATAAAAGACAAACAGAATGATCATCAGACTCATTTAGCATTAACTAAAGCACATATCCAGATCTACACCTGAAGTGATCATACTCTCTGTCGTTCCAGCGGCGCCGTCGCAGAGATAGTCTGGTTAGGACACGGTGTTGCTCATATTCACTCGTCTGAATGAAGTAAATGATCATAGCCATTGCATTACATGCAACAATCGTGGTAATTACATGCATTCCCCCTTTACAGTCACGCCTCATAAATACATGTGGAATATTAAACCTACATTTCAAATCAATATTGAATTTTGAACTCCTGTCAGCTCTGTGGCCTGTGCCCGACTCAGATAATCCTCTCTTCTCCACTCATGAAAGCTGCTGCTAGTTCAGATCTGACAGATGACTGGATGACTGTGATACGACATGTTTTAGTTGTATGGATGTGTCCATCTTTGATGCCTTACTCACCGGCGCTATAACTATAGGTGATGGTCTCAGACAGTACACATGCTTGACTCTGCTTGCTTGTTCACCCAGACTGCACTCAAACACTACTGTACAACAGAGCTACCCATGAGCCATAACAGCTTTTCCTCACTTTTGATATAATTATTGGGCTAAACTGGCTTCTGCTTTACAACTTGTTTATGAATGATGTTGAAAGTGTAGGAAGATCCTCACCCAAGGTTTGGCCTGCAGTTTATAACACAGTTAGTTCCCATCCTTGATTCTGATTGGTCAATAGCTGTGTGTTATTCACGATAAAACACGGCCGTGACCGCTTCACCCACAACACCCCTAGCATCCACTCTTAGCAACTCAAACACATGTGTGATCTCACTGGTGTTGTTCACTGAAGCTAGAGGCGAGTATTGTGAGGGATCGAGAAAGCATTTACAGCAGATATAGCATCTTCCTTCAGGTCAGTCCCATATTCATAATGAAGAATCCATTTGAATGTCCGCTGCGATATCTTGTCCTTTTAACAGTAAAGGGGTTTTCCCGTAACCTAGTCATTGGTTGCATCTTGCTTTTCCGGGTTCACAAGTCTTATACTTTCACTGTATAAGGTTTCTTTACTGACTGACTCGCTCATAAAAGACAGTTTAAAGAGTGAAATTCAGATGGAGTGCAGGAAGTGAAATAGCTGAGGATCTGCCGTCTGAGAAAATGCCCATGTGTTGAGTAGTTTACGGCTGCTCCAATCGGTCTAATCGAGAAAAGGGAACGTTTTTTTTTTTATAGAGTACTGAAGATCGTCTCTCATGAAGGTGAGAAATGTAAAAAGTTCACAGAACAGCGCTGTAAAAAGTGGATTTTTAACGTAAGTTCGTCTGCGGTCGGGAGGAGCAGAGTCTGTTAATGCCCGTGTCTGCAGCGATCACTTCGTCGGAGGTGTGCTAGCTAGCCAACGTGTTTCTGTGTCTGTGTTTATACAGCATTAGGGGCCGATCACACCTGACGCGTTTTTTGCAGTGAGAGGCGCTTATTTTCAATTGGTTTCCTATGGCAGCGAGCGTTCTGCACGCTGTTTATGCGCCTGCTGTGCCTCGCGTTTTACCGCCCGCTGCGCCTCGCGTTTTTGAAGTTGAAAAAAAAGCAACTCCGAGCGGAAAAAGCGCTCGACGTCATCGCGTTTTTTTCCACTGTCCAATCGAATGAAGTGAGAGGCGGGCCTTCCGTTTAAGTGATGAAAGCGACAGTTGCTTGAACGCCAGGAAAGTGCGATGATAGAGGATAAACTTGTGGTGCTCTCGCGGGTTACCAGGAGCTTAACGACTTCACGAACCGTAACTACCACAATGTTAACAGAAAGTAAATAAAGGTAATAAAAGGCTGATTTGACGTTTACTTGACTGACAGGACAGCTGTATCATTAGTTGCCTAGCAACATAAAAAACGCAGCGCACTGCTCGTTCTGTGTAATGTAAAGTGCTGTGCACCAGAAAAACGCGTCAGGTGTGATCGGCCCCTTAGGCTGTCGTTAAATGCTCATTTACTTAGATCTCGTTTACACTGTCAGTGAAATGTGACCCAATTCCGCATATTTTGCTGATATGTGACACAGATCCGATGTGTGTGTTCTATGACAGTGTAAACAGGGAAAAAGCGCATGCATTCGGATATTGCGAGATCAGTTTCAGGCCTCATTCATATGTGGAAATAAATCGGATATGTGCCAGTGCGACTGTCATGTAAACAGGCGGATCGGATTTTCTGAGGCATTAGGCAACGTCTCCGCGGTTAAAGCCAATATTTAAACACAATATGCTAATCAATCAACATTAATCAGCATAACTTATGCTCCCACCAGTCCTGAGATCTCTCACACACACAATAACTGAAGCACATGTGCAATGACGGCCCTTTTCGTCCTCCTCCGCCTCATAATCATGCTGATGTTTGGCGAACTTCGCATATAATCGCAGAGCCACCATCAATCTTATTTCGCGTTCGTCCATCTGTGCAAGAGAGTTTAACCCTTTAAGCATGCGCGATGTTTCAGATAGTATGGCAAGTGTAAACACATGAATCGGATATGGGTCACAGTCGAAAGAACGTGTAAACGGACGGTCAAAAAAATCGGCTAAAGGGACAGTACGGACACTCCGCAGCGGTTTCCTCCATAGACGTGTTCTCCGTGTTTACTTCCTGCCCTCCATCTGAAATCGCCCCGCCTTCACGCGTCATCATAATCACGTGACTGAAACCCACCTATGGGGTTTCACTTTTATGTGTGTGTGTAGTGCTGTCACGAAAGCTGTGTCTACAAAGGTTTTGACCACATTTGAGTTTCCAGAAATGTGATTTCTGAAGTATTTTGTACGCATGTCTTGATGTGTCGTATTTTGCAGTGTTAACAATGCACTTAAGATTGCCCCCCTGAGTCAAGTACCCCTTTCTGCTTTTATAGAGCAGTTCAGGAGAACATGGGTCTGGGGAAGGTCACTGCCATACAGGCACACACAAAAAATGGGACTACTTAAAAAAATAAAATAAAAAAAAAGTAAGAAAGTTAATACACATGTCTTTGCTGAAATGTATTGAGTTGTTGTTGTTAACAAGCCATGGTTAATTTGCTCTGCCCTTAGGATTGCACATGTCCTGGGACAGGAGAGGGAGTGAGTGAGCACAGGGGTGCCCCCAAGGGGTGGCCACGGCCACCACTGTATAAACTCTGGCCACCCCTTGGCCACCCCTAGTATGATTTTGCAGTGGGTACTATTAATTTGAATACATAATGTAAATTCACAATAGTTCATGAAGTGAAATAAAATAAAATAAAATGCAACACCTGCTGCAGGCAGCCGCCCACCAAAAAAAGATTGTAACGTTAGATTGATCGGCGCCACCAGAGTAGCTGTTTCACTGCCCTCCCCCTCTCCAATCCCGTCTCAGTCAGCGCAAGAAGCAGGGCTGACTGATTCAATCACAGGAGACTAGAGCATCTTTTCTACACTTTTTGGAGAGGTGAGTCGACAAACGGCAACTGGTATGTATGCCATACAGTAGTGACTTCAGTAATGTATGTTCTAAGTTAACTTTTCCTCAGTAAAATTTTTACAGTGTTGAATTAACATTAGCTAAAATGAACACTAGTGCTGATAAGCTGCAAAGTTAGTTTACTAACGTTAGCTATGCCTAGTCACACTGTGCTATATCAATTTGCAGAGGATGAAGAGAAAATCGACAAGCATCTCAAATTTCTTTAAGAAGAAATGTAGCACAGGGGAGTGTAGGTCTGAGGAAGAAGGCAGGTCTGAGAATACACTTGAAGATAATGTCCAAAATGAGGCAGAGCAGCAAGCCAGTGAGCAGGCAGAGGCTGCTACAGGGGATCTGGCAGATCACAGCGAGGAACATGCAGAAGCAGTGATGGGTCCTGGGCCAGCAGGTGAAGTTAAATAGACAAGACTGTTTAGGTTACCCTTGTTAATGAAATGGATGCTATATCACACACACACACACACACACACACACACACACACCAGAATCGAGTTCTCTTTCGCGCTTAAAGATATCTTAAAGTCACAGTACCATAATTAACCAGTTGCTGTGATGTAATGAAAAAGAAAAAAGGTATCAGAAAATTGTAGCTTTAATAAGGATTAATCTATTTCCTATCTGTTAGAGAGGTAGGAGGGCCACAGGTAAATACGACATTTATTATAACGGGTTATGTGAAGATTGTTTTAAGTTCACTTAAATTAAAAGTTGTTATTTTCCATAGCCTAATAAATGTTGAAATTGATATATAATTGATATATTTCAATTATAGCCTACTGTAATGTTGAATTTCAATCATTAGTTTTAAGCAATTAATGAAAAAAAAGCAATTTCATAGAGACATCAGTATCTTTATTAATATTGTTTATTCATTAAAAAATAGCATTACAACAAATATTTTAAAAATACTGTCTTTAAGTTTTTCTACATTAATTTGGAGTGCAACTGTGAAATCATTACAATATAAAAATATTAAAAACACAGATGTTTTTAATCGTGATTAATCGCAATTAATTACAGTTTTTTTATTAGTTACTTTTTTTAAATCGATTGACAGCACTAATTAATATTCATGTATTATTTAGATTGAATTACAAGTCATGATATTCATATTCTCATGTTATTTAGGCTAGTAGAGCTGGGAGAGTCTAAATAGAAATGTCTACAGACCTAAATTTCAAATGTTATTAAAGGGTAACTAAACCCTAAAACAACTTTTTTAGTTAATTATGTGTAAGAATGGGGCTTCATAAATGCAGTTCATTGATTTGAGTAAATTTTTTGACATTTGGGTATAAAGTGATTTAATTTTCAAATAAAAAAAGTAGTAGTCTTGCGCCAGAGGCGGTCATATGCAAACGACTGGTACGTCACTTCGTACCGTGACGTCACTTCATACCATGGATCCAGAACGAGCTGTATTTAGAGCTTGATTAAATAAATGATTCGTTTATAATGGGGAGGACGTCTTAAGCTATGAAACTTGCAGGAAGTTTTAATGGTGCAAAGACCTCTTATATACCAAAAGATCAAGGCAAATTTGGTTTCTCATGTCATGACCCCTTTAATAATTACTGTGGAGAAGAGCTATTATTATATTATTGTTGTTATTAGTAGTAGTTGTTGTAGTAGTTCATTTTAAAATCAAGCTTTGTGTTCTCTTGATTTATCGTAGATATATCCCAGTCAAGAGCTGAGAGACCCAAACAGCCACTTCTGAAGGTTTTCCCTCGGACCATCATAGGCGATCGAAGACGGGGCTTCATAAAAGAGTGGTACAGTACCCATAAATGGCTGGAATATTCTCAAAGTAAAGATGCTGCCTTCTGCTATGCCTGCCGGCACTTCAGTCTCCCTTCTTCACGTGATTCAGCATTTACATCTGAAGGATTCAGGCACTGGAAGAAAGCAACCTTTAGTGATGGGGGATTTGCTAGCCATGCAAAATCAGAATCACATACCAATGCTATGTTAGCCTAGAAAGACTATGAAAAATTGGCAGAAAACACATGTTCTCTCTCTGCCTCTTTAAGTGCAGAATATGAAAAACTAGTAAAGGAAAATAGAGAGTACATTAAAACAATTGCTGAAACCCTGCTTCTCACAGCAACGCAAAATATAGCTCAGAGAGCAAATAATGAAACCGAGGGTGAGAACAAGGGGAATTTTCTCTCTATTATGGAGTTACTTGCTAAGCATGATAACATAGTCAAGAAGAAAATGACTAGTCAAAGAAATGCAACATACCTTGGGCACAGAACACAAAATGAAATGATTGATTGCCTGGCTGAAATGGTGTGAACCTCAATAATTAGCGAAGTTACTCAAAGTGAGGCCTTCAGCATTATGGTTGATGAGACCAAAGACATCAGTAAGAAGGAACAGATGTCCTTTGTAATAAGATATTATTATGATGGCTCTATATTAGAAAGTTTTCTTTCATTTGCAGCTGCAGAACGCCTGGACGCTGCAGCACTTTCTCAGAAAATCATACAGATAATGCAGAAGTATGGCCTTGACTACAGAAACAATTTAGTAGGGCAAGCATATGATGGGGCCTCTGTCATGAGCGGTAAAAACACAGGTGTGCAGGCACGCATTAAATCAGAGGCCCCGTTAGCCTTCTATATACACTGTAATGCACACTGCTTAAATTTGGTATTGGTTGACAGTGTGAAATGCCTTCCGGAAGCCAGCTGTTTCTTTTCTCTGTTACAGAAGCTGTATGATTTTATGTTAGGGTGTACACCAAAGGTGGATAGAGGTGCAGAAAGACATGTATCAGGGGGTGACAAGAGAATTACAAAGGTTGATAGAGACACGGTGGGCATGTAGGCATAATGCAAGCAAAACAGTAAAGGATAGACTGCCAGCCATCATACATTTACTCTCTGAAGACAGAAATGCTGACAGAGCTGTTGAAGCAAGAGGTCTTTTAGCACAAATAGATCGTAAGTTCATTTGCCTCCTTATTACACTCACCAAAATTTTTTGGTGAGATCAAGCATCTGTCTGACATTTTACAGTCCTCACAGCTGAATTTGGGTTTAGCTGTTACCCTTGTTGATTCACTTGTTGACAGATTGAATGGATATCGAGAGGGCTCTGTCTTCAATGAAATTTGGGACAACACAATGAGTCTCACCGAGCAATGCAGTGTTAATGTTGTATCTTCAGGACGTCAGGTCACACCAAGCTCTAGGCTTGAAGGGTATTACATTTCCACACCCATAGCTCAGAGACAGGTCAGCACAGATAAGGAATCCTTTAGGACAGGCTCCTTCATTCCAATTGGTGATGTACTTCTCTCTGAGATTAAGAGAAGGTTTTCTAAAGAGAATTGTGTCATAATGGAAGGCATACAGGCCTTGAATCCTGGAAGTCACACGTTTTGTGAGAAAAATGTACTGTATCCATTTGCCTCACAATACAATTGTAGCACTGAGGATCTAGAACATGAAATTCCTCAACATAAATGGGTTCTTGAAAGGAAGCAAACCAGCGGTGAGGAAGTACCATCCAATTTAGTAGACCTTACAGTCTTCCTTGAGCCGTATAGGGAGATTTTCCATGAAATATTTAAACTTTGCAAAATTGCTCTTGCATTACCTGTGAGTAAAGTTGATCAAAACTGTCTTGAGAAATACAATGAGTGACGAACGATTGAGCAATTTGGGGGTAAGTATAGAGTCAAGAAGGGCAAGGGCCATAAATCTTGATGATTTTGTGGAAGTGTTTGCAAAAAGACACGGGAATAGGAGAATAAAGCTGTATTGATCAGATTGTGGCCTAATAAAACAGGGATATGAATTGGTTGTGAGTAGGCTCTGTTAAAATGTACATTGTCTATATATTAATGCATTTTGTTCAGTTTTTCTTATTAATTTTAGACATGGCATATGCTATATTTGTGTACAATAAAGGTATGTGGAATGATGTTTTAAGGTGTTTTTAAACTAAATATTGTCATTTTTATTTGGTTTGCACATATTTTTAAGGACAAGAACTACACCATGTAAAGAATAATTAATTGCCAATTAAAGCTACAGTCTGTAACTTTTACCTCTTTGTCTTCATCTCTGTCTGAACCCTGAAATAGCAGTTATTTGCAGAGTTATCTGCTTTACGTTGGTTTTGCATCGGCACGGCTCCTTTAGCGCAGAAGAACCTAATGTTTTGAGGTGTATGTGTGGGTTGTCAATCAACACACCAGTTGTCAATGATGGTTGTTGTTTTGAAGTTGCTGGATTACAAACTGCCATCAAAATGACAAGTTTAATTACATTCCAGCTGCTGTAAGAAGAGGCTACAAACGACCCGCCATCGGCTGCATCTTCACACGCAACAAATTGATTTTGGAATATTTTTAACCAAAAAAAGTTACGGACTGCGCTGCGGCTTTAAAGTCATATTGTTACATTAACCAGAAACATAAACAAGTATAACACACTTTACACTGAATTTTTTGTTTGTTTTTGGTGCCACCCCAAGATTTTGCTGTGGCCTCCTCTGGCCACCCCTTTTAAAAATGTCTGGGGGCGCCACTGAGTGAGCCGTGACTTATTCACCATACGGCACAGCCTCTCGTACCTTAATGCTTACATATACATACATACACATATATATATATATATATATATAATATATATATAATTTGAATCAAATTGTATGTAATATATAGTGTCTACTCAAATATTTGCTATATTGTTTATATAGTGGTATGTAAAGTGGGAGAGAGGCCGCACTATGCTTAAATATGCTTTTATTTATATTTGCACAGACGCGTTTCGGCGCGTGCCTTCCTCAGTGTGCAACAAAGTAACAATGTAGTCAATCTTATATATGCCCACACCCATATTACCACACCAATATATTACCAAGCCAATAATGTTAAAGTGGTATCAAGTCAATAATATCACATATTTCAAACAGTCTGTTAATGAAAGACAACGGTTGTTATACATATAAAAAAAAATACAAAAATTAAATTGAGACACAGCTTGGTGACGTTAATTTTTATGCTGGTTTACACAGTGATCCCACAATGAAGTTTAGTGAAGAGATAAAATCTATACTAAAGAGAACTTTGTCTGGTACAATCATTGATGAAAAAGAATACCAGTACTTGCTACAGACCAACCCAGTAAGACCAGTGCTTTACACTTTACCTAAAATTCACCAAAGGTTGGATAATCCGCTTTATATCTGGGACTCAATCTGTGGCTGAGCCGTCGTCTAAATTTGTTGATCATCACATAAAGGAATTAGTGCATAATCTGCCGTCCTTTCTAAAGGACACCACCGTGAGATTCTCTGGTGAAATTGTCATGTATTGGAGAGGTTAATGCAACTGATATCTTGTGCTCTATGGATGTGGCCAGTTTGTATACTAATATCCCGCATGATGCAGGTTTGGCGGCTTTAGGATATTACCTACAGACAAACCAAGTGCCACACACTGAACTCCTATTGCCATTGGCTAATGAAGCTCTAACAACAAATTATTTCATGTTTCAAAACAGTTTTTTCTTACAAACTCAAGGTACCGCCATGGGTTCTCCCATATATTCTCCCTAATTATGCCAACCTGTTTATGGGTAAATTTGAGCATGATTTTATTCATAACCACAATCCTTTTAAACAATATCTGCAAGTGTGGTACAGATGCATAGATGACATATTTCTTGTGTGGTTGGGCTCAAAAGAAGAACTGATTGCTTTTAATAGTTATGTAAATACCAGACTGCCCTCTATCAAATTCACATTGACTCATGATGATAAGGTCCTCCCGTTTTTGGGTGTTTCAGTGAGGAAGGCAGATAACACGCTACACACTGAAATGTATCGCAAAGAAACGGATCGCGACTGCTTTCTGCACTACCAGAGTTTCCATCCACCCTCTCTCAAACGCAGTCTTCCTTATAGCCAGCTGTTGAGAGAGCGCCGTATCTGTGATGAGGATGAGGTTTATGAGCGTCAAGCGGGGGAACTGTGTCAAAGATGCCTTGACAGGGGTTATACAGATAACTCGGTGCGTGAGTGTCTAGAGCGCGCGCGTAGTGTCCAACGTGCTGATTTGATGACCAAACGCATCGATCAGAAGAGCTCTAACAACACTTGTATCCACTTATGGTCAGACTTCAAATAGCGTAAAGAGCATTGTGCATCGTCACTGGCACATTTTAAGCAGTGACCCGGACATAGGTCACACTGTCCAGGACCCGGCGCGCAGCTGCTGTAAACGAGCACCAGCCTGAGAGAGCGGTCAGTGCGATCGCACCTCCGGCACCTTCCCAGTCGCCTTTCCCCTTTAAACTTACACACGCCAATTTCAAGTGTTTGAACTGTGCAGCATGTAACTTTATGCTCACAGAAAACGCATTTACACATCCAAAAACAGGCAGGACATACAAAGTAAAGGGCAGAATCACGTTTATCCACTTTTATTGTGTATTTACTGACGTGCTTTATGTGCGGAAAACCAAGCGACAGTTAAAAACCCGAATTTTTGAGCACAAATGCGCGATCAGGAAGAACGATGACAGATCATCGGTCGCAAGGCATTTTAACACTGCGGGACATGATGCAAATATGCTCGAGTTCATGGGTTTAGAGGTTGTTAATCGCTCTCCAAGAGGGGGAGACCGTGAGAACCGCCTCCTGCAACCAGAGGCTTGGGATATTTTTAACTCAAACACATGTATCCCGAATGGGATGAATGAAGATCTGTCACTAAGTTGTTTCTTATAAATAGAACACACAAATGTGTATTGCATGTGTAATTTTTTTATATGTATAACAGCCGTTGTCTTTCATTAATAGACTGTTTGAAATATGTGACATTATTGACTTGATACCACTTTAACATTATTGGCTTGTGGTAATATATGGGTGTGGGCATATAAGATTGACTACATTGTTACTTTGTTGCACACTGAGGAAGGCGTCTGTGCAAATATAAATAAAAACATATTTAAGCATAGTGCGGCCTCTCTCCCACTTTATGTATTATAATTATCTGGGCCAGCACTCTTAAATGGACAAGTGTACCCATTGAGTGAAGCCTGCTCCTATCCACATTTATTTATATAGTGGAATGTGAATATATCCAATGCAGCAAAAGACTTAAAGGGTTAGTTCACCCAAATATTGAAATGACCCTGTGATTTAGGGTGTATGCACACCTGCCTTGTGTGGTTCGACTGAATCGAGCTCAGGTTCGTTTCCCTGCTTTGTGCGGATCTTTTGTGCAGGTGTGAGTACAGCGATCGCACTCGGGTGTGGACCAGACAGCCGAACCGAGACCCGGCTGAAGAGGAGGAGGAGGAGGTCTCTGTCTGGCTCCACACTAACTCTGGTACGGTTCGCTCAGCGACCGGATGAAGGAGAGCGGATATGTCTGTTCAATTACCAGCAGTTTTTATTTCTAAATTTAATGTTTTCAATGAACATTTGCACCTTTATTGTACATTTTTTTCCAAAAATATTAAATTATTTTAAATAGACAGAAAACATCAGAAAAACGTTTTAAGGTTCAAAGTCTTAATTTATTTGAATTGTTTTCTGGCTTTGTAGGAACTTCAAGATCCAGGCATTGAATGGGAGAGTGCAATGCTGCAAGGAGACACCAACGGTACAGTTGTGGTTCCCGAAATTGTGTGTCCACTGGATGATGAAGCCCGGGAAGAACTTCAGAGAACTCTTGATCCTGTGGAACATTCTCAGTCACATGGGCATGACTTGTACACACGATACTTGCAACTAGTATCCAACCAACAATGACATTTAAACCTGAACTTCTTAGCTGGTTACAATAATGCACTTGGCAAAAACATCCCATTATGTTTACTAGTTAGGGATGTGGGACCGGCCCGTCATCCACTGGAGCACGTGTGGCACTGCAACAGGCTCTGCGTCACCAGCTGCACTCTCTGTCTCCCCATCTGTGACTGATGTATATTTCAAATAACAAGAGAAGCTATTCAAATTTACAGATAAAATAAATTATCCAAGAATGTGCTCAGTACATTCAAATTGTTATGCGTAATTGTGTATGCTATATAAAGTATATAGTACCTGAAATTTCAACCTCCTGCAAGAAATCTTGCAGAAAGTTGATGATCTTCCTCTCAGTTCTCTCCTTAGAAGTGCCCTTTTCACTGAAATTGGGCTGGACGCACATCATTATGAAATCAGCATCAGGCTATAAAGAAACAGTGAATGCATATTTGGTTAAATATAATGAATGCATATTTGGTTGAAATATAGGCTTGTAAAGGTTATACAAAATGGAAATTCCAATATATTACTAGGCAAATGTAAGAAAGGATCAAGTGGCAGTTAAAACTGATAATTCCTTGATAATGTTCCCAGGAACAAACAGGGAGCGGCAAGCTTCAGGGTTTGTAGGCATCTGGTCCCCCAGGCCATACAGTTCAAGCCCTTTGGGATTTGCTGCAGCACTGGAATTAGTCTTGTAGTTGAATGCAGGACAATTGCTCTTTGGAGAAAAAAAACATGGTTTGAAATGTTTACAATTTTAAATGAAAAATATTTTGAAATGTAATATTCTTTTAAAACTCTTACCGAATGATGCTTTCTTTGCTGTCCAGGTTGATCTGGCTCGTGTATCCGCAGCTTATAATTTCATCAGTGTTCAACATCAGACACTGAGCATCTGCAGAATCTTCAACCTGAGAAAAAAGAAAATAAGTATTTTTTTAAATAAAGCAGCGAATAAAATAAATGTTAAAACTAATCTTTATCTAATTTATATCTGAAAACTCTTGAACAGAGTGCTCACCCTGCTGATGAGTTGACAGGATTCTAGATCGGCCACATCTTCCTCAGACAGAGAGTTTAAGTCCACTTCTCCTGTGCAGAGGAAGCTGTAGCACCACCCTCTCAGAAAAGCAGGAGGTGGGCCACCTTGTGCCAGGCTGACTGCCATTATTTCACCAATAGTTCTGTGCGCAAGGTAGAAAACATCTCAGTTATAAAAGCCTTACATCCAGTACATGCAGTAATGTGAAAAAAAAGCATGTACAAACCTGAAGTTCTCGTTATCAAGGTCTGTCAAGGAGTACTTGGGATTTTTACCCTGGTTTCCAGCTCCTTCAAAGAATCTGTTTTCAATACCTGAAACCATATCTTAGACAAAACAGCAATACCCAGTTTTAGCTGATTGACTGGTTTTGTTTCATATTAGAACACAACAATTAAATGACCGACTTACCAGTTAAAAACTCTTTCCTGAGGGCTCCTGTATCAATACCTGCCTCTCCTCTATACACCAGCTTCAGAGCACTGGCAGGAGATGCAGCTTGCTTTCCCACTGCAGAATGCCCCTGTCTGGAAGGTCTTCTCTGTCCACACACAACTTACATCCTTTTGTTGATGTTCAAGGAAGTCCAATATATCTTCCGTACTTAAAGACAACAGAGAACATATAAAATAGTCCCAGATATTATTGCCATGTCATAGTTCGGTAACACTTTATAACAACGTTCAGTTGTAAGTCATGTATAAGTGGTTAGTTAATGATGAACTAATCATTTACAAAACATTCATGAATGATTAGCAAGTGATATACTAACATTTTATGTATGTTTTGTGATTAGTAAATGATTAACTAATTATTTACGAAACATGACTATGCGTTTATAAGTGATTAATAAGTGATATGTTCATTATTGTAGATTCAGTTGTAAGTCATTTACAATTGATTAGTTAATGATTAACTAAATCATGTACAGAACAAGAAAATGCGTTTCATAAATGTTTAATACATTTTTTTTGTATGTATGCAGCAATTAGAAAGTGCAGAAAGTGTTGTAAATGCCTTGAACACACGTACAGATCATTTGTAACAGGTCAGTAACAGTGTTCAACACAGATGATGTGTAAACGCATGAATAAATCATTTACAACACTTTCTGCATCCCCTAATCTACAGTGTAAACTATTCATCACTTGTAAATGTGTTACACAGCATTCATAGATTACAACTTCAAGAATCAATAGGGCATAAGATCAACGAATCTAATCTACGAATGAGGGGATGCAGAGAGTGTTGTAAATGATTTATTCATGCGTTTACACATCATCTATAACAGGTGTAGTGTGTAGAGTGTAGTGTGTAGTGTAATGTAGTGTAGTGTAGTGTAGTGTAGTGTGTATTGTAGTGTGTAGTGTAGTGTAGTGTGTATTGTAGTGTGTAGTGTAGTGTGTAGTGTAGTGTAGTGTGTATTGTAGTGTGTAGTGTAGTGTAGTGTAGTGTGTAGTGTAGTGTAGTGTAGTGTGTAGTGTAGTGTAGTGTAGTGTGTAGTGTAGTGTGTAGTGTAGTGTAGTGTAGTGTGTAGTGTAGTGTAGTGTAGTGTAGTGTAGTGTAGTGTGTAGTGTAGTGTGTAGTGTAGTGTGTAGTGTAGTGTGTAGTGTAGTGTAGTGTAGTGTAGTGTGTAGTGTAGTGTAGTGTAGTGTGTAGTGTAGTGTAGTGTAGTGTAGTATGTAGTGTAGTGTGTAGTGTAGTGTAGTGTAGTGTGTAGTGTAGTGTGTAGTGTAGTGTAGTGTGTAGTGTAGTGTAGTGTAGTGTGTAGTGTAGTGTGTAGTGTAGTGTAGTGTAGTGTGTAGTGTAGTGTGTAGTGTAGTGTAGTGTAGTGTAGTGTGTAGTGTGTAGTGTAGTGTAGTGTGTAGTGTAGTGTAGTCTGTAGTGTAGTGTAGTGTGTAGTGTGTAGTGTAGTGTAGTGTAGTGTAGTGTGTAGTGTGTAGTGTAGTGTGTAGTGTAGTGTAGTGTAGTGTGTAGTGTAGTGTGTAGTGTAGTGTAGTGTAGTGTAGTGTGTAGTGTGTAGTGTAGTGTAGTGTGTAGTGTAGTGTAGTGTGTAGTGTAGTGTAGTGTGTAGTGTGTAGTGTAGTGTAGTGTAGTGTAGTGTAGTGTAGTGTGTAGTGTGTAGTGTAGTGTGTAGTGTAGTGTAGTGTAGTGTGTAGTGTAGTGTGTAGTGTAGTGTAGTGTAGTGTAGTGTGTAGTGTGTAGTGTAGTGTAGTGTAGTGTGTAGTGTAGTGTGTAGTGTAGTGTAGTGTAGTGTAGTGTGTAGTGTGTAGTGTAGTGTAGTGTGTAGTGTAGTGTAGTGTGTAGTGTAGTGTAGTGTGTAGTGTGTAGTGTAGTGTAGTGTAGTGTAGTGTAGTGTAGTGTAGTGTGTAGTGTGTAGTGTAGTGTGTAGTGTAGTGTAGTGTAGTGTGTAGTGTAGTGTGTAGTGTAGTGTAGTGTAGTGTAGTGTAGTGTGTAGTGTGTAGTGTAGTGTAGTGTAGTGTAGTGTAGTGTGTAGTGTAGTGTAGTGTAGTGTAGTGTAGTGTGTAGTGTAGTGTAGTGTGTAGTGTAGTGTGTAGTGTAGTGTAGTGTAGTGTAGTGTAGTGTAGTGTAGTGTAGTGTGTACTGCAGTGCTGACTGGTGAGGGTATAGACTGCTGTCTTCTCTGACACACATGGAGTCTTTAACCACTGTGCTCCTGATGAGAGCAAAACATACAAAAAAAATATTTTTTTAAACATTTATAAAACGCATAGTCATGTTTTGTACATTATTAGTTAATCATTAACTAATCAAATGTAAATGACTTATTATAACCGAATCTACAAAACATACATACAATAATGAACATATCACTTATTAATCACTTATGAACGCATATTCATGTTTCATAAATAATTAGTTAATCATTTACTAATCACTTGTAAATGACTTGTAACTGAATTTACAAAACATACATAAAATGTTAGTATGTCACTTGCTAATCATTTATGAAGGTTTTGTAAATGATTAGTTCATCATTAACCACTTATACATGACTTACAACTGAACGTTATTATAAAGCGTTACCCATAGCTCCATCCAGCAGTGTGCAGAACAGTGTTTGGAAAATAATTACATTATATGTGATTATGAATTACTGCACCATGTGCTGTGTTAAATAATTTGATAGTATGTGATGTCTAGATAAGATGGCTAAAAAACATGAAAACATGGATTGTGTAAATAAATATTTCTGTATTTGATATAAACTCACACGAAAGGCATCTAAATAAAACACACCTTATTGATTTACACACTGGAGTTTGAGCATGGGTACTTGGGCCGCTGCTATTTGCTTCAGAAGTCACTATAGATTCAAAGCTGTACATGAAAACAAATGCAGTTTCAAACACCTGTATATGTATACATAGACTTTAACCTGGAAAACACAACATGTATTATACAGAGAGCTGAGCTAAGCAGATTACCTCTCTCCACAAAGGCTAGCATGGACTGTGATCTCATCGTCTGGGAACTCTTTGGTGCAAATTGGACAAACACCTGAAACTGGAAAGAAAGTCGCTCCATGTTACAAGCAACTGAAACAAAGATTACTGGTGCAAAAGGCAATTAAAGTGATTTTAGTTATGACTTTACCTTGCACTTGTTCTCCACAACCCATAACTCATCAGAGGACTGCAGATTTACAAAACACTATTTGAAGTAAAGTATTCATAATATTTTTATTTTCATTTACATTAGACAAACAAACTTGCTCTCACCTCCTCGCCAGACTCATCGGAGGTGAGTTTTTATGGAGCGAAATATGTGCCATAATTAAACAAACAAATCCAGCATTTTGCAAACAAACTCGATCCGCTTTGCAAAGGAAAACTTGACTCGCAAACAAACAGAGAGCAATGTTCAAATACAAAGGTCAATTTGAGCGAAAACGTAGTGGAGTAATATTGTGTTTCACAAATATAAATAAATGAGCCTAAATGATATTTCACAAATAAATACAAACCATCCTACAAATTGTATGTAACCTTTGAACAAATACCAAATCTAATGCATACAAATGCATACCTGTCTGTATGAGATCTCTCCGCTCGATTTTCTCACAAATGTGTTTCCAGGCAGATTTTCTCACAAATGTGTTTCCAGGCAGATTTTCTCACAAATGCAGTTGAGTAACTTCCTCTTCCACAACAGTAGATGGCGCTAAGCTAGGGGATTAGTTTAGCTACTCTCCCAGGAGAAGCACTGAAACGCGTGGTTGCCTGCTGCGTACAGCCTACAGCTGAGGAAAATGAGCGGTGAACAGGGGAGTTTCTGTCTTACAATATCTAATTAACCTTTTGAGGTTTTCTTTGCAAAATGTTCCATATATAGACAGAATAGCCCTTAGTAGCACTCCACTCTCTCTAGGATAGTGGAATCTAGCTAGCTACAACCTCTGCCATCATATGTTGCTTTTTGTTTTAAATTTAACATCGGACTGAAATGACTGAACTAGTCTATTTCTTTCGTTCTCCATAACTTATTGAGAACATTTCATTGGAGGGTTCATCAGGAGGGTTTAATTTTTCTGTCCAAAATAATCATTTGGGCACTGCATATGTTGTGTGGGTGCTTTCATTAATCACAAGGAACCAAAAAGGTCCTAATAAATACTCCTTTTATTGATACAAAGGCTTTAAAATCTAGTTTAAATATCCACCCTCATTTAAGAAGGCATGACACAGACAGCAATCTTTAAAGAAAAAAACCAAACAACTCAAAATAAACCAATTCTGAATAACCAACCAAATTGTTCAACAAAATTTAGGACAAATTAAATCAAAACCGAGGCAATCTGTTACAAACAAACAAAAATAAATCACTTCACATACATCACTTAAATTCAAATAATAATCATAATACAAAAAGAATTTAAACCTTTCAGTAAACAAACACATCATACCTTTAAAACACCCATTTTACACCCAGGCTGCTCTGGTTACCGGGGTTCTCGGGAGCACTTGCGATCTATAAATACATATTTTTTAAAACACCTGCACACCATTCCCTTCATTACTTGAAAACCCCCCGCACAATGACTATATATACACACACACATTACTCACCCAATTCATTCCCAGCGCCGTATTTACGTGGCGTCTTCACCGCATGAGTTTGGTGCATCACTTAAATCAGTCCGTGCTCATCCCCCTTAAATATATGCACAGTTCCTCCCCCCACCCCTTTTAACCAGAGCTCAATGTCACATCCAACCCCCACTTGTCAAATCATCGTCCCGATGATTCACCATATACATTTCCTGACAAAATCTTTAAAAAAACACCATTAACCACCTCTTACTCTTTTTAATTCATACATCACTTGCAGCAAGAGATCTAAGACTGTCTCCATTGCTTCAACTTCGCTAGAAGGGGGTCTTAAGCCATCATTTAACCCTGTGGGGATTGCTGCAGCTTCCATACCCTGCACCGATCGTGGCTCTCTAAAGGGATTACTATGCTGTCCCGCTGTGGCCCTCTGGGAGCGTCGAACAGTAGAGTCTGTCCCAGTGGTTATGGATTTCTCGTCATCTCTGGAAGATACTTCTTCTGCACTCCTTTCAACCCCTGAAGACAGATTCTCTGGTACCACCACCCGGAGCTCCTCCCAATCCTCCTCAGACTCAGACTCTGACGGTACCATGCTTATACTTGAGTCTGTCCCTTGAGGCTCCCTTGACCATACAGGCTCCTTCTGCAGAGGTCCACAGCGGCGTAGCTCCAAACGATGCACATTCTTTGGTGGACGAGATTGATTCACTGGAACTACCTTATACACTGCCTTGTCCGGGTCCAATCTTTCCAACACACAGTGAGGCAAATCCTCCCATACATCCTGGATTTTATTTCTTCCTCTCACTCTGCGATTACGCAGGTAGACCAAATCCCCTGGATTCAAGCTGGCATCTTGGATTACCCCTTGTTGTCTTTGTCTCTGCTTGGCCATACTCTGCAACCGTCTCTGTGTCAGCCTATAAGCCTGTTGCAGTTTGTGCTGATGTTCGATCACCCAGGTCTCCACCATACCTCCTCCTTTCTTTTCCCTTGTACCACCCCTCAACAAATGGTCAATTGGGAGATCGGGGCTCCTGCCAAACATTAAAAAGAAAGGGGAAAATCCAGTCGTAGCATTTTCAGTAGTATTATATGCAAACAATACTTCATGCAAGTACTCATCCCATCTTTTTTCTTTTCGGAAGGAAGGGCCCTGAGGAGATCATGTAAAGTTCTATTGAAACGTTCACACTGCCCGTTACCTTGGGGGTGAAATGCTGTTGTTCGGCTCTTCTGTATGCCATACATTCTACACAACTGCTGCACAACTTCAGCCTCAAAGCATCGTCCTTGGTCGGAATGAATCCGGGCTGGAACCCCGTATCGATGAATCCACTCCTTGACCAACACCTTTGCCACTGTTATGGCCCTCTGATCAGCTGTAGGTACGGCTACTGTGAATTTAGAAAATACATCCGTTATGACAAGCACATTTTCTCTTCCCCTCTGGGAACGTTCCAGCAACGTAAAATCCAATGCCACCACCTCCAAAGGTTTAGATGCTTGAATGCTATTCATCACCGTTTTTACTTTAGGCTGAACATCCTTAGACACAATACATCGAAGACAATGTTTGCAGAACTCCTGAACATCCTGGTACATTCCGGGCCAATAAAAGCGTTGACGTACTAGCTTAAACGTCCGGTCAATCCCCTGATGACCTTGATGGTCATGCAGCTGACCAAGAACTTCCTGCTTTAAGACTTGGGGTAAGAGAAGCTGTTTTACCCAGCCCCCTCCAGCATCTGCAATGACTCTATAAAAGATGCCTTCATGATCTTCCACTTTATCCCACTGTCTTAACAGCTCCAGTGCATCTTTTGACTCCTCTTTTCTCTCTTTCTTACCTGGCCCTTCCCCCTTACTCCAATAGAACTTCAACCGGGAAATAACAGGATCCTGTTCTTGCCAGCTCTGCAGATCCTGTGCCTGAAATTCAGGGAAAACAGAAACAACATCCACTGTAGTTACAGATTGTGGCAAAATACTCCCCTTGTCTCCCGCCCCCAGTCCACCACCACCCCTGAATGTGGGGGTAACTCTCTCTGACACGGCCAGCTGTCGTGCTCCTGCTGACTTTTGACGGGACAAGGCATCGGCATTTCCATTCTTCTTCCCAGGACGGTACAAAATTTCAAAATCGAACATGGCCAATTGCGAAGCCCATCGCTGCTCCACAGCCCCCAATTTAGCAGTCTTCAAATGACTCAGAGGGTTATTATCTGTAAACACTGTAAACTTATTCCCAATTAAATAGTCCCGAAATTTCTCGGTTACTGCCCATTTCAGGGCGAGAAACTCCAGCTTCATTGTACTATAATTGTCCATATTACGTTCAGACTCCCTCAAACCTCTACTAGCATAGGCCACTGGCCTCCGCTTACCTCCAACGTCCTGGGAGAGCACCGCTCCGAGTCCTGTATGGCTGGCATCTATTTCGAGAAGAAAAGGCTTAGTGAAGTCAGCATAAGCTAACACAGGAGCAGATGTTAATTTCCTTTTCAGTGTTTGGAAAGCTTCTTCACATTTGTCATCCCACCTCTGTCTGAATTTTTCACCAGTCAAATATACTCTTTTCTTTTGCTTCTTACCCTGTGGCATTTCCCCAACCGCAGCCAGCTGATGTAATGGTGCTGCAATCCTAGCGAATCCTTGCACAAACCGTCTATAATAGCTTGCAAATCCCAAAAAAGATCTAAGCTCTTTTGCTGTCTGAGGTTTCGCCCATTCTGCTACTGCTTGAATCTTCTCAGGGTCTGTCGCCACCCCCTCACCAGCAATGACATGACCCAGGTAACGTACCTCCTGTTGGAAAAAACAGCATTTACTGAGCTTAACTTTGAGACCATGATGCTGAAATCGTTGCAAGACTTTCTCCAATCTCTCCAGGTGTTGCTCTACTGTTGATGAAAACACAATCACATCATCCAAATACAAGAGCACTGACTGAAAACTTTCATCACTGAATATACGTTCCATCAGACGTTGGAACGTACTTGGCCCATTGGACAAACCATATGGTAAACGATTATATTCAAACAGGCCAAACGGCGTACAAAAAGCAGTCTTTTGTTTATCCTTTTCTGCCACTGCCACTTGATTGTATCCGCTTGCCAGGTCCAGGGTGGAAAACCAACACGCTCCACTCAACGCATCTAAGGATTCTTCGATTCTAGGCAGTGGATATGAATCTCTTCTTGTTTTTGCATTTAACTGCCTATAATCCACACACATCCGAATTGATCCATCCTTCTTCTTTACAATCACAATCGGTGAGGAATATGGGCTGCAGCTTTCCCTAATTACCTTTTGCTCTAAAAGTAATTTAATGTGAGCTTTAACCTCCTCATATTGAGTAGGGGGCAACCTTCTATACCTTTGACAAACTGGAGCCTCATCTACTACTGGGATCTGATGTTCAATCAAATCAGTATAGCCCAAATCCCCACTTCCTTCAACAAACACAGAAGCATATTTATTCAATAACCTCCTGGCCTTCCCTTCATGCTCCACACTCAACAAAGGAAAATTAAGTGCCTGAACTTGTTGAGCAGCTGTTACCCCTGACTGTGACACATTACTCTGCTCAATAAAAACCGTACAATTTTGTTCTTCCTGTACCGGGGTAAACTGAATATCAAGATCCCCTCCACTGACCACCACTTCAGCCCTATGAACAGACGCTAGTCGAACATGTGGGTACAAAATAACATCCCTAGTTCCCACATTCATAATTGGGACCAACAATTGTCCTTTTTCTGGGGACACTATTGAACCTATCATTAAAAGGTCTGCTGGTAAACTCCCCTCACTCTCTATCAGAGGCTCTAAAAGCAAAGACTCCTTTGGCATGAGTCTAGTGTACCCACTCGCTGCACAAACCAATTGAAGCGTACCTGCTGGCACCTTGACTGGACTTTGTGCCAACAGTTTCACAAAAGACTGATTTTGTGTATCGTACAATTGACAGATTTCCAACGCCTGTTTCAAAGAAGCTTCACATTGCTGCATCATAGGACTTTTCGAATATTGAGACCCAAATTGCTGCTTCAAAAGCTCATGACAATTTTGAATTACATTCATACCAATTAAACCAGGAACCTGTTTCTTTCTTTCCCTTGTCTCTGTATCAAATGTGTCTTTCACCACCAACACCCCCTGTTTTGGAAGAATTTGGTCAAGGATATTCATATCTAGCTCCAGATAACCCACATATGGGATATCAAGGCCATTTGCTGCTTTTAACACCAGCCAACCACAGTCCTTCAATGCGTCTACATCCTTTCCAACGATGTGCTGTTTAAAAAAACTCTCAGTTATCATGGAAACCATAGAGCCAGTGTCAATCAAACTATTTATTTCAACACCCCCCATCTTCACAACCGTGACTGGACATTGACCCACCAATTGTTTATAGATTTCTGGGCTAGTTCCTTGAACCATAGAGCCAGGTGACCCCTCACTTACTGTGTGGCTCTCCACAGCAAAGGGTGTTAGTTTAACGGGCCAGGCTTTTGGGCTTGGGGATTGGATACATCATCTGCAAGGTGTCTCTGCTGCCCCCATACTTGACTGGGGTTCACAATCTCACTACAATAACGCCCAATATGTCCCACTTTCTGACACTTGAAACAAATAGGCTGTCCCGAGGGATCAAAGGAATACAATCTTCGTGGCACTCCCTGTTGTTGCCTATTAAATGCTTGCAAATTGGACATTTTCTCAGTTAAATCACTTAATTGCTTTTGTTGACTTTTCACCATACCAAACAGCTCTACTAACATTGGATCAGTACTCTGCTTTGCAATCACTGCTTCACTATCTATAGTACTGAGGTTCTCAGACCCAAACAATGTTTCAGAAACCCTCACCCCGTCACTAGCCCACTCAACAGCTTCTTTGCGGACATCAAGGAATGTTAAGCTTGGTTTCTGTCTAATCATTCTTTTTAATTCTCTACAGAGTTCCTTACTTCTCACATTCTCTGCAAACTGATCCCTAAGCATTACATCCTCTTCCGACACACCCCTTGGGTTACAGCTTTTTAGTTCTTTTAACAAAGCCATTAATGCATGTGAGAACTCAATTAGAGTTTCAGTTTTCCCTTGTTGCCTTTCAAAAAACTGTCTCTGTAATGCAGTAAATGATTGAGCACTTCCAAATACTTCAAGCAAAGCTTCAAAAATTCCCTCTGGCCTGGACCGTGTTTCCTTAGATCTATACTTAATTTCCTGTTTTGCCTCACCCTCTAGATGTTCCCAAATGTAATCAACTGCCTGATCTGGTGTAAAGTTACGGGCCTTGAACACACTTTTCAGGTCCTCAATCCAATCACTCAGAGGTACACTTGAAGCTTTACCAGTATAAACTTTACATCTCTTCTCTCTGGGAACATAAACCACCTCTACCTTTGTTGTGCTTCTTTCTTGCCGCACAGTCCCAGTGTCCATTACAGCACCCCTTGACAGTTTCTCGTTCTCAATAGCCAGTCTATCTTTCTCTTCCTTCTCCCGCGCTAGTCTCCTCTTTAGATCTGCCAGCTGATCCTGAAGCTCCTCCATTATGATCCTCTGTGCCGTAGTCCTTGGCCCTTATTTGACGATCGTCTCCGTCTTCACCACGGTTTTGATTTAATTTGTCCTCAAAAAAAAACACAACAACAGAGAGAGAAAGAAAAAAAAAAAAAAAAAAAAAAAAAAGAGAAAAAAGGGAGTACACCTAAATTAGGGACCCCATCCTCGTCGCCAAAATTCTGTTGTGTGGGTGCTTTCATTAATCACAAGGAACCAAAAAGGTCCTAATAAATACTCCTTTTATTGATACAAAGGCTTTAAAATCTAGTTTAAATATCCACCCTCATTTAAGAAGGCATGACACAGAATGTACATTTCCTGAAGAAAATGTGAAGTGGTGCTTGCAGTGGCAAAATTCACCACTGGGCAGATGCTAACACAATTAACATGTTGTGATACCATGATATACCACATTTTAGCATTATTTACCATGATTTACCATGTTTCTAAGATGATTTATTACGATTTACCACATTCCAGCATGATTTACTATGCTTAACATGTTGTTAGAATGATGCTAGCAGGATTAGCATGTTGTTAGCATGATTAGCATGTTGGTTGGATGATACTAACATGATTAGCATGTTGCTAGCATGCTTTTAACAAGATGCTAGCATGATTAGCATGTTGCTAGCATGCTTTTAACAAGATGCTAGCATGATTAGCATGTTGCTAGCATGCTTTTAACAAGATGCTAGCATGATTAGCATTTTGCTAGCATGTTTTTAGCTAGATACTAACATGATTAGCATGTTGTTAGCATTATGCTAGCTTGATTAACATGTTGCTAGCTTGATTAGCATTTTGCTAGCATAATGCTAGCATGATTAGCATGTTGCTAGCATGATGCTAGCTTGATTAGCATGATGCTAGCATTATGCTAGCTTGATTAGCATGTTGTTAACATTATGCTAGCTTGATTAGCATGTTGCTAGCATAATGCTAGCATTATTAACATGATGCTAGCTTGATTAGCATGTTGCTAGCATAATGCTAGCATGATTAGCATGTTGCTAGCATGATGCTAGCTTGATTAGCATGTTACTAGCATCATGCTAGCTTGATTAGCATGTTGATAGCATGTTTTTAGCAAGATGCTGTTGCCAGGTGGTTGCTAGGGTGTTCTGGGTGGTTGCTATGGTGTTGCTAGGCAGTTGCTAAGGTTGCTAGGCAGTTGCTAGGGTATTCTTGGTGGTTGCTAGGCAGTTGCTAGGGCGTTGCTAGGTGGTTGCTAGGGTGTTCTGGGTGGTTGCTATGGTGTTGCTAGGCAGTTGCTATGGTATTCTGGGTGGATGCTAGGGCATTGCTAGGGTGTTCTGGGTGGTTGCTAGGCAGTTGCTAGGTGTTCTGGGTGGTTGCTAGACAGTTGCTAGGGTGTTCTGGGTGGTTGCGAGTGCCTTATGTACGGCACTCGGCCTGCGGCCTCGTGCCTATGGCCGAATAGGCACAAGCATGGAGCAATTTCGCAAGGCCACGAGTGTAATATTGCTTTAATTTTTTTTAAAAAAGCAGTTGCTAGGGTGTTCTGGGTGGTTGCGAGTGCCTTCAGTACGGCACTCGGCCTGCAGCCTCGTGCCTATGGCCGAATAGGGTGTTCTGGGTGGTTCAGTACGGCACTCGGCCTGCGGCCTCGTGCCTATGGCCGAATAGGCACAAGCATGGAGCAATATCGCAAGGCCACGAGTGTAATATTGCGTTAAAAAATACAAAAAAATGTAAAAAAAAAAAATTTTTGGTTTAGGGTGGTTGCTAGGGAGCTCTTAGTGGTTGCTAGGGTGCTGAAACTGGTTGCTAGGGTGTGGCTATGAAGATTTTAGGCCATTACTTATTGGCTGCTTGATAATATAAATCCTCTGAGGGAGAGAGAGAGGGAGAGACGCAGGGGTGTCAGGCCCTTTGGAGTCTGTGTGTGTGAAAACGTCGGTTGGGATTCAAATATTTTTAGAACTCCCAATGTAAAGTCAATGGGACTTTTTTGGCCGCTTTTTCGTCCGCTGTGCGAACATCGTACACCCGATCGCTTAGAAAAGTCATAGCACACCTCTCCTCAATGAGCCGGTCGATTTGACACTTCACTCATAGGTCTGTGACAAACGGTGCGGGGCGAGTTTCGCGCCAAACTTTGTCCAGAATAATAAGAATAAGAATATTTATTGGGGGAAAATATGATGTCTTTAAAGGAACTGTCCATTTGTATAATTGTGTTAAATGTGTTTGAATTGAAAGACATAATAAAGTACATAATATATATATATATATGCTAAAATATTTGTTATTTGGACATTAGATGTGCCTTATTTAGAGTTTTAAACCTACAAGTGTATTTTTATGATATATTCAAATGTAGGCTAATATACTGTCAATTACTAAGCTCAGATTCATCTTACCAGTTAAAATTCATACTGTGCTTTTGTAATTATTTATTTTTAATTTTGTGATTTTAACTTCTGCTTTACAAAGCTTTTTTTTAGATTGTGTTCTAATGTTCTTCTAATAATCATAAACATGTACTACAGCTGCCAAACAAACCAGAGAGAAATGTATTCATAAGTCTATATTGTCTAATTTATCATTGTAGCCTTATTTAAGTTGATTTTCTGTATACTGTGTATTTATGTTTGGACTAATAGTGGTTGATAAAGTCCAATAATGGTATGAGAGAGTGTCAGTGGTAATATCATTGTGTTCTTGTCGGTCAGTGTTAGAGGATCTGTGTAACAGCTGAGGCTTAAGGCCCTTTCACACTGGACGCGATTTTGACGCACGAATAATTCGCGCGATTGTTTTATTTTTTGATCAGCTGTTTGTGTAATGAGTGCTTTCACACCGAACGCGAATGTGCTGCGGCGAAAAAACGACTTTTATTTTTTTCGTTTCGATGTCGATTTTTTTTTCCTTTTGCGGCGACAGAAAAGGCTTCAGCCAAACGCATACTACAAGGACAATGATTGTGTGGCGTAACATTGCCAACCAACTCGGTCATCACGACGGTGAGTATGTTGTGTGTTAGTTTTAGTTGTTGTATAGTCCTGTGCTGTGTAGGCTAGCAGGCTAAACTACATTTGGGATAGAAAGCTAATCGTCAAAGATAGAGATAGAGACCGTGTTTACGCGGCTCATGTGATGGGTTTTGACGCGAACTATTCGGACACGAACTATTCGCTTTTTCGTTACGCATCCGGTGTGAAAGGGCCTTTAGCCTGACAGTTAGCCTGCCCTGGACCAGGCTCGTTTCCCAGCATAAGTTGCCAGGGTAACTGAGTTTGAACTATTTTAAGTTTGCTTTATGAAACCGAATCTACCAAAAATAAGCCTGACTAACCGAAATAAGCCTGGCTTATCCTCTAATCTTGGTTTATGGAACAGCCCCCAGGTCGATATCCACCACAGCACACAGCGTGTGTTCATATGTGTTTATATACATGTTTCAGCGTGTGTTCATATGTGTTTATATACATGTTTCAGCGTGTGTTCATGTTTATATGTGTTTGTGCGGTTTATGACATACAAGATGGCGGGTGCATGTGGCAGGAATGCACCCAGTGCTTTGAGTAAATCTCGAATTAAACCAGTAATATACACGACTACTGATGGACAAGTAATAGTGGAGGATGTATTTTTAAACTTTCTCGCTATTAAGATGAAGACTTTGAACCAGGATGACATCATTTGTGATTCTGAATGTGTATACTCCATATGAATGCAGCCAAAATGAAGATGAATATATGAATAGGCTTGCTTTTATAAGTGCTTTTATCAAAGACAATGTATGTACAAGTATATTTATAATGGGGGATCTAAACGCTGATATATCTGATAATAATTCTTTGTTTGGCCAACAGCTAATCAGGTTCTGCCAGGATAGCAAGTTGGCTCTTTCCAGTCAATTACTATTGCCAGCAGAAAGCTTTACATATATCAGTGAGGCATGGAATACAACATCTTGGCTGGATCACTGTATATGTACAGCAGATGCTCACGATTCCCTAGATAAACTTGAAATATTATATGACTTAGCTACAACAGATCACATACCAATTTCAATTATGTTAAATGTTGAAAGTTTACCTGAGATGACTAAATGTGAAAACTCCATAAAAAGTGGCAAATTAGACTGGGCAAGACTCACAGTAAATGACCTTTGGAGATATAAATTATTGACAGAGGAAAAGCTGAGCAATATAAAAGTGCCTACTGAGACAATTGTGTGTGTTAATGCGGGTTGTAAGAATCCAAAGCATAACGACAAGCTATGTAAGATGTATGATGAAATAGTGGACTGCTTAAATGATGCTAGTAGACCTTTCTGTCAAAAAAGGGTTAAAAAATATAATTTTAGGGCCGGATGGAATGAATTTGTTTCTGAATTACATCTGAAGGCCAGAGTTGCTTTTAAAAACTGGGTTTTAACAGGTAAAGCTAGGTATGGTCCAGAATTTGAGGAAAAGAAACTGGCAAATGCTAAATTCAAATATGCTCTGCGATATATAAAAAGGAATGAGCTGACCATGAGAGCAAACTCAATGGCTAAGAACCTGCAGCAAAATAATGGCTATGACTTTTGGCAAGAAGTTAAGGCTATCAACAACAGAAAAATACCACTGCCGACTTGTATTGATGGGGCTGTTGGAGCCGAGAATATTGTTAACCTGTGGAGAAAACATTATGAAGCTCTTTTTAATTGTGTTGCGAGGAAAGAATTTGAAGTTGGTCATGTGTCGAATGAAGAAGATATGATTATTACACCTGATGAGGTTAAGTTCGCAATTGATAAACTTGCTGTGAATAAAGCATGTGGTCCTGACCAAATAACAGCTGAACATTTGAAACACGCTAGTTCAAGGGTTACTGTATTACTTGCTTTGTGTTTTTCAGGTTTTTTATCTCATGCTGTGTTACCTGATTCCATGATAACAGTATTACTATTGCCTGTTATTAAGGATAAAACTGGTAAAATAACTGCGACAGAAAACTACAGGCCAATTGCATTGGCAAGTGTGCTTTCTAAAATATTTGAGCAAATCCTCATGGATAGGATTAAAGAATATTTAATAACTACGGATAACCAATTTGGTTTTAAAAGTAAGCTTGGCACTGATCTATGCATATATTCATTAAAAGAAGTAGTTAGTAAGTATAATTCTCATAATTCCACAGTTTTCATGTGTTTTTTTTTTAGATGCTTCCAAGGCGTTTGATCGAATAAATCATTCTAAGCTTTTTTTAAAATTACAAGAAAGAGGAGTTCCCCCTTATATTATAAGAATTTTACTCTTTTGGTATATACATCAAACCTTAAAAGTACAATGGGGTAATTCCGTTTCGGAACCGTTCTATATGACAAATGGGGTTCGGCAGGGTGGGCTATTGTCACCCCTTCTTTTTAATCTCTACATGGATGGTCTTTCTGTGGAGCTAAATGACTGTAAGACTGGATGTCTGATAGGTGATAGCATTTTTAATCATTTGATGTATGCGGATGATGTTGTCATTATGTCTCCGTATAGTGTAGGCCTACAACAATTGCTTCGAATTTGCTCAAATTATGGTAAGCAGCATGACATAAAATTTAATATTAAAAAGAGTGTAATCATGATTGTTAAAACCCAAGAGGACCAAAAGATTAATTTTCCTTCTTTATATTTAGATGATAAAGCTTTAAATGTAGTAACTAAAGTAAAGTACCTATGCCACATCATTAAAGATGATTTAAACGATGACGATGATGTGCAGCGCCAGTGCTGTAAATTGTATGGGCAAGCCAATATGCTGGCTCGTAAGTTTTCTATGTGTTCAGACGATGTGAAAATAACTCTATTCAGAGCATACTGTGCTTCCTTTTATACAGCCCACCTGTGGTGTAAATATTCTAAAGCAAAGATGAGAAAGTTACAGGTGGCATATAATGATGCTCTTAGAATTTTACTTAAGGTCCCAAGGTGGTCAAGTGCAAGTCAAATGTTTGTGGCTAATAATATACTCACGTTGAATGCTGTCTTGAGGAAGTATATGTATAGCTTCATATGTCGGATGAATGATTCTAAAAATAGTATCATAAGAGACTTAAACAATATTGTGTTGAGTGAAACAAGGTATTTTTCTTGTTTCTGGAAGCATTGGAGAGAAAGCTTGTATGTATTTTAATTTATTATGTTGTTTTTGTCTATGGATGTTGTAAGTTATTTATATGGACCCATGGGTCTGAAATAAAGAATTAATAATATGCGTTTGAGACATGGTGTTTTCCTCAGTGCAAAACTCACAGTTCACAGGTGTGTATTCTCCATCTGTAAATCTCAGAAACAGCAGCGCAATCATTCTGACTAAAATACACATCTTGCTTGGAGAATTAATATTAATATAATTACAATTATTTTATAACACCAGAAATATCTTCTAACTATAATAATTTATATTAAGGATGTTGGATAATTTGCGGTGAAGCTCATTGCACTCATATATTTTATAGTTTGTAAAATTAAACCAAAAGTAATTCAGGGAAGAACTTTTTCAAGAAACCAAATATAATAAAGATACAAAATATAGTTTTATTTAATCTATTTAATAAAGATGAGTTATATTTGTTTAGACTGGTGGAGAAAGCCCTAATCCGCAGTTTTAAATGATTGGCTAGGTTTAGTTTATACAGTACGCCATGGAGAGGAGAACACCACATCAAGAGCTAACTATACACTCTGAAGAGATATGGGCAACTCGGAAATCAAAGAATATTACATAAAAATACATATTTCATAAATTACTTTTTTATATATATAACCCTCCCTCCATTTTAATTCTAGTTATTTGTTATTTTATTTATTGACTTATTTAATATTGTTATTATTTGATATTTAAATAATATTACTTGAATAACTTATTAGTAATTATGTGTCATTATAAGAGTTTGATATAATTATGTGAATGTTTAATTTTTATTAATATTTATTAATATATATTTTTGTCTTTTTTTACTTTTTTCATATGTAAAAGTGTCTAACTATGTACTTATTGGTTATTGTTCCTCTAATTATGTGTTGTTTATGTGTCGGTGGGTATTATCACCAAAGGAGAAAAGCAGAAGGAAAAATAAGGAATAATTATTGGGGGGAAATATTATGTCTCTAAAGGGACTGTATATTTGCATAATTATGGTAACTGTGTTTGACATAATAAAGTACATTATATGCTGAAATATTTGCTGTTGGACATTAGACGTGCCTTATTTATAATGTTAAACCTACAGGTGAGTGTATTTATGATGTGAATAACTGTAAAGGCACTGTTGTAATGGGGCGATCAAGTGTAGGCTAATATAGCCAAATACTAAGCTCAGATTCACCTTACCAGTGCTTTTGTAATTATTTATTTTAATTGTCTGATTTTAAACCCTCTGTGACTGTGTTTGTAGTGTCCGCACACACAGAGGCGCTCCTGGGCTGAGGGTGTAGAGATGGCGTGTGTTAAAGAGGAGAGGGAGGAGGTGGAGATTGGAGACACTGGGTCCCAGTGTTAAAGCAATGTGACACACACACACGCAAACCTGACCCAAATGACCCCAGTGTCGCAGTCGTTGCATCTATCTGCATTAGTGGATATCCCGCTGGTCCCTTCCCTGCGCTCATTAGCCGGAGGAGTTGCGTATTTAAGGCGAGACGCGGCGGGCAAAAACATCGGGTTTTTCACTGGTCAATTTTGAGATTTCAAGTCTCGTACAGACTTGTGCTAAAAAAGAAGTCAGAAATACACATTCGGGTCTTTATTTTCCTACACTGTGTCTGTTTGAGTGTGTAGATTTCTCATAAATTCATCAAGAGTTGGCGTTGTAAATCCTCCCGCCGCTCCGCGATCGCTGTCTGGAACCGTCATCACACACACCGCTGGAAAGCTCTCTCTCTCCTGTACAACACTGTCGGATCCAAATATGGTCATTTCCTGTTTATCAGCAAGCGCAATCTCATTGGCTGATGCCAATTTCTGCCAACGTGATTCGTTCAGAGTCGTCACGTGACGTGCTCTGACATTTCCACGCCGGTGGTTGAAAATGCTGAATGATATGCGTGTTAAATTCTCTCAGAGAACAGTTGTCATCAGCAAGAAGAAACAAGGCGTCACCAGCGAGGACAGCAGATGATGAAACGCCGTCACACAGAGCGTCGGTGCGTAAGCTGTCGTCCGGAAGACAGGAGTGTTCAGCGGCGGTGATCAGAGCAGTGGCTGATGGGTCACGCAGCGCGTTTGAAGGAACCGATCGGGGGTTCATTTGTCCTGATTGCGCAGGGACTGGGCTGAAAGCTAACATCGACCCGAAGAATCATGGGTTCTGTAGTGGTTCACTACTAGAGTAAGAAGATAGGGACAGGCAGAGTGTCTGCGCGTCTTCAAGACGTGTCCTGGTGTGGATGTGGGAATGGTGCTGTTAGCGCTCGAGTTAGGCTTGGGATATGCAGATATATCAGCAAGTGTTGGGGATTCCTGGCCTTCGTGTTAAAGCGCATCTCTCCGTGCGCATGTGCGAGCGTTAGCGGAGCGAGGGAGAAGCGTGTGCTGAGTCTGATTTCTCACTGGTCTGTAGTGTGTGTCTGTGTGTTTAGTGTATTATGTGGTGTGGGGGAGCAGTTTTCCCTAGAGAGGGAGTTGTGGGAGAGAGTTTGCTCCCGCTGTCCTTCTTCTGCCGGGAGCACGGCTGGTGTTGCGAGTAGTGTGGTCTAACTCGGCCACATGGCATTAGGATCGTGTGTAAACTCAGTGTAGAGGAATGTGCTTTAGCGGCTGGTTACAACGCTATTGTTTCTGCATCTAAAATGAACAACGCGATTGTTTTATTTTTAAGCGCGATCGGAAAAGGCTGAAAGTTTAGTCTCAGATAATGACAGTGACAGATCCTAACATTTCTGATTGCTCTTATCTCTCATCGCATAATGAAGATCAGGCAACAGTATATAAAGCTGAGGAAAGAAACTAAAGGCCTACCTGGAGTTCAGGCTGAAGATTACTTCCCTGATCGCTCTGCTTTCCTTAACCATGCAGAAATTCTAATGAAAGGAGGAGTTTTTCAACCAGAGTCTCGACTGTGAACACAGGAGTTCTTGCAGAATCACGCGAGACTTCAGGATAAGCACGGCGGACGATATGCAGGAAGAAATTGCGATAGTGTTTGGATGATTTTCACATAAAATTCACGTGAAAAAACCCCCATTGTACCCACCATTAGCCTATATATAACCTTTTATACAGAAATATATTCATTCTTTATTGCCTTTATTTATTCTTTATTGGATTTATTGTCTCTTTAGAAAAAGTTATTTAATCACTCTTTTTTTTTATCTTTTTTTTTAAATTGATTTTAAGAATTACAATTACAGTCGGGGGGGTACAAAGAGTAAAGGCGATAAACAAACATAAAAAGACATATACATAAACAGTGACAAACTTAAAAGTTAAACAAAAAAATTAAAATGTTTATGGATTGAAACGCACTTTGCAGCTTTCTTATTTTTCAAACCCAATATTGTGTTTAGGTATTGTAAAATTTCTGCTCGTAGCCCTCAAACCGTATTCACTTTATAGCCCTTAATTCTGTAATTGTGGACAAATGTGGGCACAGAGGACTCAGATGTGATCCTATTTTTTATTTATTATAAATGTTATATCACTGTCTTTGATAAAATTTTATCTATCCATTTATGGTGTGTTTTTTTAATTTGGGGGTATTTTTGAATTTATTTACTTCAAAAAGTACCATATTTTCTATGTAAATTATGCTTATTTTTTTTGAGTGTGAGTTTTTGCCATGATGAGAATGTTGTACAGGATCAGCCCTTCATTTGTGTGTATGTTAGATATGCATTGTATTGGATCTATCGATTTATTTTTACAAAAAAACAAGAAGAATGCTCTAAATTACAGTTTTTCCCATTCATTTCTATGGGTGCCCATTTTTGACCCAAATACAAGATTAAGGAGTTTGTTTTTTTCACCCACTTAACATTTTAATAGAATTTTATGATTGTGTGAAGTAACAGTTAGTTAATCAATAACTAATGAATTCTGTCATACCTCCTGAAGAACTACTATTAATTAAGTAAGGGTTAATGCCCTTCGAGGTGTCCATTATCAGGTATTAATGGACGACGGCGAGGCGTGAATCGTCCGACGCGCAGCGGTTGCCTCCGCTGAAGTCCATTAATACCTGGCAATGGACACCTCGAAGGGCATTAACCCGCTTATACCATGGTCACTTACGAAAGAAAGAAATATTTAATCAATTAATAATACTTAAATGTGTTTTAGAGTACAAATCGTGAGGGGTTTTATTTATTAAGTCGAGCGCACTATTTAATATCTCCCGTATACAGGCGTTGCCAAGCAACCACAGCGACCCGACCGCAGCAGTTGATCAGTGAGTTTGAGCCAGCGCAGTCATTTATAACTGCCATCAGGCAAACTGACGGGACGCCTTTCCTAGGTGTACATTATCACTTTCTAATGGACACCCTGCAGCCAATCAGAATCGAGTATTCACCCAGACCATGGTATAACTACTAATTAAGGTTCAAGAAAAATAACTAAGTAACTAATGAACAGTCATACAAAACTACATTGATTTGTGACCTTCCTTATTTACTAATGTTATTAATAGAAGTAGTATTATGAAAATACAATTTTAACAAATACATGTAAATGTTGGTTTTGTGAGTGTGTTCTGTAAGAAATCAACTTCAGAAAGAAACCCTGCACTCAAGTGCCTTGCCATAACTAACCTCAGATTAGCTTTTATATTCTATATACAGTACTGTGTGTGTGTGTGTGTGTGTGTGTGTTCCTCAGCATAGAATGCCATTGAGTAAATTCATGTATTTGAGGCAACGACTGAGGGAAACTGAAAATATAGGGAACTTGTTAATAAATAATACAATTAATAAATTATTATCAAATAATTCTGTTATCAATTAATTAATTATCAAATAATTGTTTTGCTAATGAAATAAAAAGTTTGCTTATTTGCAGATAAATATATAGCCTATAGGTAAATGTCTGCACTTATCTTTCTTATTAGTGCTGAAGAAGGACTAAAACTGTCTAGAAAAAGAAAAAGAAAACATTGATAATTGCTTTTTACTTTTTAAGTACTTTAAAAATGAATTACCTTTGTACTTTTACTAAGGTAATTTTGAAAATGAATAGGCCTAATTGTAGTTTTACTGGAGTGATATTCTTTAGTTGTTTTGGTTCCAGTGCTGCTTCACATGACACACATCCACTCACTGAAGGGGATTCTGTTCCTGGGAGTCAGTAGACAACAGTCTGCAAAGATTCCCACACTGGTGCGCTCTGCTTCAGGAAATGGATGTCCAAAACACAGTTTAAAGCATGTGTGCACAGCACCAAGGAGAGTGTTTTGCTGTAGTGCCTGTTTGCCAGCAGTTACACAGGCCTGATGGCACTGACTGTCGTCCCTCAAGACCAAGGACGAAGGAGAAGGGTTTAGTGAGCCCAGCCTCCTTCAAGTATTCAACTATGCTGGTCCCAACCTGTTAAAAACAGAGGAATGTCAAAAACACACAACTCACAACACAATGCACAATGCAGCATTATATACAAAACTAGGGGAGGGACAAAACATCGATATGGCGATATACTGTTGTCCTTCTCCGTGCGATACAAGAATCGACACACTGGCGCCAAATATCGATATTCTAACTGATGAAATAAGGCACTCTAAATTAGTGGTCGACCGATATTGTTTTTTTGAAGGCCGATGCCGATATCTTAGAGAGCAGGGTGGCCGATGGCCGATATAAAGCCGATATTTTGTATAAACGGCGCCATCTTGTGGGTGTTTTCAGAATTCTGCCATTGCAGCACCGCGTCTGAGGAGAGATTAGACAACAACAACTAACATAATAAACATTAATGCACAAATGAGATTTGAGACATAAAAGCCTGATGTGTAGTTTATTTATGCAGCTTGGCTTTAAAAAAGAGAGACAAACTCAGAGTCACGTAGCCTAATAAAGATGTAACTTTACATGAATTAAATAGACATGAATGAGTGCATGTTGGAAATAAAAGCGCTGAATTTAATTCTCTCTCTGTTGTATTTGGTCACCATTAGCCTCGTAAAAGAAGTTCATTCATATTGCTGAGCCCTCGCTGGGCTGATGATCAGGAATGCTCAAGGCAAGCACCGCCACTGCATGAAACAAGATTCACATGTTTAAAACACCCTAAATAAGAGGCGATCTAGCGCTGAAATGTGTTGTTTATAGAGACGCACCGATTGATCGGCTGGTGAAGCGCTGACAGTGAGTGCTTATAGCTTATTTTAAACACTTCAAAGGCAATGCCCTGTCTTCCGTCTTTATTGAGAGTGTTTAACCCATTTCAAAGCTTTTTCAAGGTGGTTTTTAACCCTCCTGTTACCCTCAAATCTACCAACATCTTTTACCCACTGGGGTCAATTTGACCCCACGAATTTAAACCCCCACAATTTGATTTTTTCCCCAAAGGTTTAAGTCAGGTACTTTATGTTTCTTTGTTGACTACTTAAATAGCCCTTTAAACAAAACACCACCAACCCCCCACCCCACCCCCACCCCTTATACATCCAGAATACCTATTGCACGACTATGGACAAATTAGCAAATCACTATAAAATGTCACTGATTTATCTAAAATTAAAAAATTATATATATTTTTGGTGTTTTAATAGCTATTTATTTATTATATTATACAATATATTTTATCAAGGATAGGTTTGGGGTCAATATGACACTCCCATTGATAGTCTCAGGATGCCTCACTGTTGGCACGACACAGGACTCATGGTAGCATTCACCTTTTCTTCTCTAGACAATCGATTTTCCAGATGTTCTAATCAGATACATTAACTTTGCACCAGTCTTCTGCTGCCCAATTCTTGTACTTCCTGCAGAATTTCAGCCAATATTTGATGTTTTTATTGGAGAGAAGTGGCTTCTTTGCTGCCCTTCTTGACACCAGGTCGTTGTTCAAAAGTCTTGGCCTCGCTGTGTGTGCAGATGCTCTCACACCCACCTGCTGCCAATATTGAGCAGTTATGCACTGGTGGTGACATGATTCCCTAGCTGATTCCTCAGGAGGAGAAGTTCCTGGTACTTGCTGGACACTCTGGGACATCCTAAAGCCTTCTTCACTGCAGCCGAACCTCTATTCTTGAAGCTCTTGATGATCTGGTAAATGGAGGCCATTTTGATGCAAAGATGATCCTCCATCTTTCTTTGGAGGAAACCATTGCTAACAGAAGAACACAATGATTGGAAGCACTTCTTCCTTCCTTATAGCAATCATGTGCTGATGATATGATTAGTAAAATGATGTTAGCTGGTAATTTGGTGCCAAGGACAAAAACAGTGAAATTTGGGGTTTTGTGATAAAGCTTTTTGAAATTATGTAAAATGCCACTGATCACTCTGCACAATAATCTAGAAAAATGTGAATCAACATCATAACAACTGAAGCAGCAAAAATTTCAAATTTGGCCACAGCTGTACCCTGTCATTCAAGTGGGAAGTGTCCGGTCGAACAGGGTGATGTTGGTGGCGCATCCGCTGCTCAGCTCACGCAAAAGGTCCACGTACTCGTAGGAGATGCCCAGTTGTTGTAGGGCGAGCAGTACGGCATTGATCTCTATGCTGTCGAAGGCTTTCTCGTAGTCTATGAAGGCCAGTACCAAGGGCATCTTGTACTTCCGGCAGCGTTCGAGCAGTTGGTTCAGCACGTGGATGTGGTCCATTGTGCTGTAGCCAGACCGGAAGCCGGCCTGTTCGGGTGGCTGTTGTTCGTCCAACTGCCTGGCTAGTCGGTTGTACAGCACCTTGGTGAAAACCTTGTACACGGTCGGCAGGAGCCAGATTGGCCGATAATTCCTCAGCTGTTCGCGGTCACCCTTCTTGTACAACAGCACTGTCTTGGCCGTCTTCCATTGATCTGGTGTTCTTCTCTGCGCCATGTAGCGGCTGAAACGGCTGGCCAATGCTGCCCACAGCATCGGTCCACCCTCTTTGAGCAGCTCGGCCTCGATTTCGTCCAGCCCTGGCGCCGGTCTTTCTGGATGTTCTGGATCGCATGCCTGACCTCACTGGTCAACACTGACGGGATGGCTGGTATGGCGTCGTCCTGCATTTCGGGCGGGTCGACTGGTGTCTTGCTGGCGAACAGGTCCGTATAGAACCCAAAAAACCCCCCAAAAAACTTTGCTAAGAGGTAATTTTCAATTGAGAAAGAGCATAAAGAGAGAGCTCACAAAGCACAAAGAGAAGTGGTTTATAAGGCTTCTGTGGAAGCTTTCATATATTTGCTCCTCCCCTATATTATGTTTTCCCCTCCCCCACGGAACAAAATATCAAAGTTCTTGCAAGAATTATGTTTTCCCTTCCCTGGAAATATATAATTGGCACTGGAAATATCAAATTTCTTGTGAGAATTATGATTCCCCCCTCCACTATATCGTGTGAACTATCAGTGGTTCTCGCAATACTTCAGGTAGGCTTATATGGTAATGTCAGGTTAGGGGCCTAAAGCAGAGGATAGGTTTTTGAAGATCATAAAATCTCAACTTATAATGACCTCAATATCATTCAGAATAAATGTGGGATTTGTGCCTAATCACCAATGTGTGAACAACAAAAAAATTGATATTTCTTATATGTTTTATACAGCAAAATGAGCCTGGGGTCAAATTGACCCCAAAGAACACCGATGCTACAAAAGTACGTACAGAACATTGAAAACCTATCATCATGTTAATTTTATGTTTACCCAGTTGTCCCCATTAATTTAGGAAAAGTCTTTAAATATGAAGCAAAAAAATTTTTTTAAAGTATGTATTTTGAGACGTTAAACACTGAATGGGGTCAAATTGACCCCAAAGGTAATAGGAGGGTTAAGACTATTCATTTTCCAGAATTTCCCCATTTACAAATATATCCCTACAAGACACAATGTTCTTCAGCTAACACCACACAAGAAATGGTGACACTATTTAATATCTCCCGTATACAGGCGTTGCCAAGCAACCACAGCGACCCGACCGCAGCAGTTGATCAGTGAGTTTGAGCCAGCGCAGTCATTTATAACTGCCATCAGGCAAACTGACGGGACGCCTTTCCTAGGTGTACATTATCACTTTCTAATGGACACCCTGCAGCCAATCAGAATCGAGTATTCACCCAGACCATGGTACCTTATTTACTAATGTTATTAATAGAAGTAGTATTATGAAAATACAATTTTAACAAATACATGTAAATGTTGGTTTTGTGAGTGTGTTCTGTAAGAAATCAACTTCAGAAAGAAACCCTGCACTCAAGTGCCTTGCCATAACTAACCTCAGATTAGCTTTTATATGCTATATACAGTACTGTGTGTGTGTGTGTGTGTGTGTGTGTGTGTTCCTCAGCATAGAATGCCATTGAGTAAATTCATGTATTTGAGGCAACGACTGAGGGAAACTGAAAATATAGGGAACTTGTTAATAAATAATACAATTAATAAATAATTATCAAATAATTCTGTTATCAATTAATTAATTATCAAATAATTGTTTTGCTAATGAAATAAAAAGTTTGCTTATTTGCAGATCAATATATAGCCTATAGGTAAATGTCTGCACTTAACTTTCTTATTAGTGCTGAAGAAGGACTAAAACTGTCTAGAAAAAGAAAAAGAAAACATTGATAATTGCAAATGTAAACAGCCCCCTTTCCGTTTCCGGTAGCGCAGTAATATCAACGAGCAATGAGTCCTCCAACGGAAATCAATGGGATTTTACAAAATGCCAAATAAAAACTGTATTTCGCTACGCTACTTGTTTTGGATCATCAACGAACACCACTAACCACTCGGTGAGTTGCACAGTTTTGAAAACGAACGTTAAGGGTTGTTTTAAGGGCATGTTTGTGCATGGCCATTGACTCCCATTCTAAAGCGGTCATGGGCAATTCTAAAATAGTCAAAACGTCGAGACAGGAACCATTGTCAAAATTTCTTTGTCCACCACTCTAGTTCATCCAAAACACACTACAAAAAAATAGACTCAAAGTTTTAAATACCGGAATTGTCCTTTAACAAATAAACTAGGGTTGTGCAATGTCTATCAAATTTACATCAGACAATGTTTACAGTGAAAGGTCTGCACGGGACTTTATTCCCCCCGCTAAATTTAGATCGTTTCCAGAATCTCATATTTACACTTCCCCTAAAGAGAGAGAGATTGGGGATAACAAATATAAAATCTTGGCTATACAAGAAGTTATACATTTGAATATCAGTCATTTAGTTTGTGTAAAACATCTAGAAGCCTATAATTCTAATAATTTTTGCAAAATAAAATCTTTACTGTTTAAATTGTTCATCGAACTGTCTTGAATGTAATTTGTATTGTGATCGGGAAAAAACTTCATTATGTTATTATTACCAAAAGCAGAAAAGAAAAAAATGTATTTGAAGTAACTGCACGGAAATTGAAAGCATCATTGCACTGGGCGATATATAGTGTGATTAAGATTTTCTTGCGGGGGGGAGGAATCACGATGCCGGCACAACATTGTGACGTCTGTCAGCCATCAGCGATGGACGGATGGCATCGTCTATCAGCACAACCCTGAAATGAACGTTAAAGCATTGAAATATATTCTCCTCATCTCATTTTTCCATCAGCATGTCCCTTTAGGGGCTCCACAGAATGGGTAACTCATTTTCTCCGCCTTTCTGAATAAGGTGTTCAGCTTCAAGAACATCCACAGCATCCTGTGAACATGTAACAAGGCCATAGACCACTTTGTTCCTTTCATAATGAGAAGCTTTAGAAATGTGGCAACAAGAAAGTTGTACTTGCATAGGCTTTACCCTGGGAGTCCTTTAGACAGGGATATTGCTCAACCAGAGAAACAGCCAAACACATCTTTGTCTTAGAGGATGGGCTAGAAATGATAATAATAATAATAAAAAGAATTATGGAGTTTACATATCATTATAATACAGACATGAAAGAATTTCCAGCGTTAGACAGACATAGGCCACATACACACTGTAGCTAAATCTGGTTGTCAATTCACCTTTAAAGGGATAGTTCACCCAAAAATAAAAACATCTGTCATTATTGCAACTGGCTTAAGCAACTGACACTGCGAAGGCCCAGAAAGCTAGTAAAAACATCATGGATGTAGACCATGTTACTCCAAACTGAACAACTAGTTGTTAATGACGTACTTGAACATGTATAGAGTTGTGTATTTTAGTATGTGCACTGCAAGAAATCACAAAGCACGTTTTGAATCAGTGTTGCAAGATCTTGCTAGAAAAACAACAAATAAGAACGAGCCCATAATAAATTCAAATCCAAACGTGTTATGGTGGGAATAAGCCATATACCAACATATACATGCACCTGTCTACTTTATTAACTCAATAAACTGGACCACTGGATGGCAACCCTTCAAGAGAGCACTCTGAGAAGAAGCCTTGCAAACATAAACATGATGGCTTTGTTGACAGTGGTTTAGTTATATAGTCTTTGGTTACTGTATTATTATTACTTTGGTTAAAAATAGCCAAACGCACCAGAACATTGCAATAGTTACCATGGTGTCAATCATCCCGGTTTCGAGAGTTCTACTCCATAAACACAAAACTATAATTTAGGGGATTCCCTCCAGTATTTAAATGCAGCTGTCACTCCTGAAAATGTACAGTGTACTTGGCCATAATTTACAGCTCATGCAACTGGCCCAAGTTGGATGCACTATTTGACCTAAATTCACTTTTGTCAGTTGAATATACAACCCATATGCAATAAAATATACTTTTCATTACGGACAAATGCATACATGCTTTCCTCCAAAGCGACTCGTAAGGTGTGAAACTAGTATTCTGACCATGCATCTTCGCTGATTTAAAGATAAAGTGTTCTAGAGACACGCGGTCTCTGTAGACACAGCCCAGGCTCCACAAGCGGCAACACCACAGCTGTCAACATTGAACATTGAAAATAAGGGAGATTTCCCGGAATACATCCCCAAAATAAGGGATTTTTTTTTTTACACAATTCTTACCCACAAACTTTATAAAAAAAAGCACTAATCGTTAACAGTCTAAAGAGTTTATAACTACACAATATATATTAAAGAATGACAGACCAATGGATATGTTTAAAGTGCTTTATTTATGAACAAAGTAAATATAACACATTTTCATTTGCTACAACGTGTTTTATCTTAATGTTGGGAGACAGAGTGAGAAAGAAACAGAGAGAAAGAGACAGACAGACAGAATGTGTGTAAGAGGCAGTTGAACAAATGGATAGAGACCGTAAAGACAACCTTGTCACCCTTCCTGGTGTGAAGCACAAGCCCTATTGTATACATATGTGGCTGATTTAGCATTTCTGAACACTTTCTGTGAGGGAGTGTGTCGGTGAACCTGACCAGTGTGGTTTATTTTACAAGATAGCAATGCACACACAGTGCTGGAATCCAGTGCCATCCGGTTGGATGTAACAATCTTGCTCACCATGCTAAACGCCCTTTCTGAGCTTGCGTTACTGTGTGGTATACAGTACACAACAGTGTCTTTGCAAGTCTCGCCAACTCAGTGAAGCTGTCATTCTTTCCTACCAGGCCCCAGAACCGGTCTATTCTTGGTTCTTGTGGGAGATCTTTGCTATCAGTGACTTGGAAATCAATTAGCTCCTCTCTGAGCCCATCCTCATTCAGGAGAAACTGTGGGAACAGGGCACCTAGCCTCGACACTGAGAAAGAAAACACATTAATTGATCATAACCC
>CM040821.1:45374581-45582081 GCA_022828995.1 Vimba vimba
GATTGATGTCACATCTTCATCCAGAGCTATGGCACCTGTGCAGCAAAAATATGAGCTAGCCTCCTTTTGTTTGACAAAACTTTAAACGTCAACCAGAAGTGACGTCACCCATCATCACTCAGAGCAGCTGTAACACACACACTTAGTTCTGCTCATTTCCCAGTATTGCTGAGGTCAAGTGTTAACTGGTAGGAGGAGCAGCACCGTGTCCTAACCAGACGCCATAAGATTATAGTGACGGATAATGTGTGTGTCAGTGGTAAAAATCACAGCTAATCAGAAGATCGGCAAGCTCCAAGCACTCGCAACCTAATGGATAATTACACAAATTCATGAATATTACACCATTTTTTAACATTATTAAAAATACACACAGAGTTACTGAAACAGCTGATGTCAGAACACACTTGTCTGTTAACACACAGTTTGAGCGTTCTTGTTCACGTTTGAGATCTGAGGGGAGTTGCTTTCAGTACGGCTATAAAACACAAACAGAATGATCATCAGACTCATTTAGCATTAACTAAAGCACATATCCAGATCTACACCTGAAGTGATCATACTCTCTGTCGTTCCAGCGGCGCCGTCGCAGAGATAGTCTGGTTAGGACACGGTGTTGCTCATATTCACTCGTCTGAATGAAGTAAATGATCATAGCCGTTGCATTACATGCAACAATCGTGGTAATTACATGCATTCCCCCTTTACAGTCACGCCTCATAAATACATGTGGAATATTAAACCTACATTTCAAATCAATATTTTAGCAAAACTTGTGTTTTAGTCAGAATCACTGCACTCCATCAACACACACCATCAGATGTAAGTTACACACTGGAGAAACGCGTCTCGAGTCCTCACGCCTCTGTCGACTGACAGGCCAAACCACGGTAAACCACATGCTTGGGTATCAGAAGCTCTTTCTCTGCTCCTGTCAGCTCTGTGGCCTGTGCCCGACTCAGATAATCCTCTCTTCTCCACTCATGAAAGCTGCTGCTAGTTCAGACCTGACAGATGACTGTGATACGACATGTTTTAGTTGCATGGATGTGTCCATCTTTGATGCCTTACTCACCGGCGCTATAACTATAGGTGATGGTCTCAGACAGAACACATGCTTGACTCTGCTTGCTTGCTCACCCAGACTGCACTCAAACACTACTGTACAACAGAGCTACCCATGAGCCATAACAGCTTTTCCTCACTTTTGATATAATTACTGGGCTAAACTGGCTTCTGCTTTACAACTTGTTAATGAATGATGTTGAAAGTGTAGGAAGGTCCTCACCCAAGGTTTGGCCTGCAGTTTATAAAACGGTTAGTTCCCATCCTTGATTCTGATTGGTCAATAGCTGTGTGTTATTCACGATAAAACACGGCCGTGACCGCTTCACACACAACACCCCTAGCATCCACTCTTAGCAACTCAAACACATGTGTGATCTCACTGATGTTGTTCACTGAAGCTAGAGGCGAGTATTGTGAGGGATCGAGAAAGCATTTACAGTAGATATAGCATCTTCCTTCAGGTCAGTCCCATATTCATAATGAAGAATCCATTTGAATGTCCGCTGCGATATCTTGTCCTTTTAACAGTAAAGGGGTTTTCCCGTAACCTAGTCATTTGTTGCATCTTGCTTTTCCGGGTTCACAAGTCTTATACTTTCACAGTAAACGTTTTCTTTACTGACTGACTCGCTCATAAAAGACAGTTTAAAGAGTGAAATTCAGATGGAGTGCAGGAAGTGAAATAGCTGAGGATCTGCCGTCTGAGAAAATGCCCATGTGTTGTGTAGTTTACGGCTGCTCCAATCGGTCTAATCGAGAAAAGGGAAAGGGTTTTTATAGAGTACTGAAGATCGTCTCTCATAAAGGTGAGAAATGTAAAAAGCTCACAGAACAACGCCGTAAAAAGTGGATTTTTAACGTAAGTTCGTCTGCGGTCGGGAGGAGCAGAGTCTGTTAATGCCCGTGTCTGCAGCGACCACTTCACCGGAGGTGTGTTAGCTAGCCAACGTGTTTCTGTGTCTGGCTTTATATAGCGTTAGGTTGTCGTTAAATGCTCATTTACTTAGATCTCGTTTACACTGTCGGTGAAATGTGACCCAATTCCACATATTTTGCTGATATGTGACACAGATCCGATGTGTGTTTTCTATGACAGTGTAAACAGGGAAAAAGCGCATGCATTCGGATATTGCGAGATCGGTTTCAGGCCTCATTCATATGTGGAAATAAATCGGATATGTGCCAGTGCGACTGTCATGTAAAGGCAGATCGGATGTTCTGAGGCATTAGGCAACGTCTCCGCGGTTAAAGCCAATATTTAAACACAATATGCTAATCAATCAACATTAATCAGCATAACTTATGCTCCCACCAGTCCTGAGATCTCTCACACACACAATAACTGAAGCATATGTGCAATGACGGCCCTTTTCGTCCTCCTCCGCCTCATAATCATGCTGATGTTTGGCGAACTTCGCATACATCGCAGAGCCACCATCAATCTTATTTCGCGTTCGTCCATCTGTGCAAGAGAGTTTAACCCTTTAAGCATGCGCGATGTTTCAGATAGTATGGCAAGTGTAAACGCATGAATCGGATATGGGTCAGAGTTGAAAGAACGTGTAAACGGACAGTCAAAAAATCGGATAAAGGCACAGTACGGACACTCCGCAGCGGTTTCCTCCATAGACGTATTCCCCGTGTTTACTTCCTGCCCTCCATCTGAAATCGCCCCGCCTTCACGCGTCATCATAATCACGTGACTGAAACACACCTATGGGGTTTCACTTTTATGTGTGTGTGTGTGTAGTGCTGTCATGAAAGCTGTGTCTACAAAGGTTTTGAACACGTGAGTTTCCAGAAATGTGATTTCTGAAGTATTGTGTACGCATGTCTTGATGTGTCGTATTTTGCAGTGTTAACAATGCACTTAAGATTGCCCCCCTGAGTTAAGTGCCCCTTTCTGCTTTTATAGAGCAGTTCAGGAGAACATGGGTCTGGGGAAGGTCACTGCCATTCAAGCACACACACAAAAAAAAATGGGACTACTTAAAAAAAAAAATACAAAGTAAGAAAGTTAATACACACGTCTTTGCTGAAATGTATTGAGTTAATTGGTTAATTTGCTCTGCCCTTAGGATTGCACGTGTCCTGGGACAGGAGAGGGAGTGAGTGAGCCGTGACTTATTCACCATACGGCACAGCCTCTCGTACCTTAATGCTTACACATACATACATACATACATACATACATACATACACATATATACCGGTATATATATATATATATATATATATATATATATATATATATGTGTATGTATGTATGTATATATATATATACAGTACCAGTCAAAAGTTTGGAAACGATTTGAATAAGAATGATTTCTGAAGGATCATAAGACACCAAAGACTGGAGTACTTGCTGATGAAAATTCAGCTTTGCATCACAAAAATAAATTGCATTTTAAAGTATATTAAAAAAGAGAACCATTATTTTAAATTGTAATAATATTTCATAATATTACTGTTTTTTTTTTTTTTTTAACTGCAGACTTGATGAGCATAAGAGACTTCTTTCAAAAACATTAAAAATAGTACTGTTTCCAAACTTTTGACTGGTACTGTATATATATATATATATATATATATATATATATATATATATATATATATATATATCTGGGTTTCCGTTGTCCGGTAATTGCCGGACATTGACCGGAAAAAAAATGAAATGTCCGACAAAATTAAATCTCTCCAGTCAAATTGTCCGATTAAAATTTCCTAATAATCCCGCCCCCTAACACAATCTGAATTTGAGAATAAGCCTAAAATGTATACAGCAAAAATACACCGACCTTTGGCTATGTTATAAAGGAACAGGCTCTACCGTTTGTAGGGTTAATGTCCGACGAGCTGTCCATTGTCAGGTATTAGACGATGGCGAGGCGTGAACCGTCCGACGCGCAGCGGAGGCTACCTGACAATGGACACCTCGAAGGGCATTAACCCGCTTATACCATGGTCACTTGCAAAATAACACATTTTTAAAACATTAGTTTATATTTTAATTAGTTTTACAATCGAAATCTAAAGTTTTTACAAACAATAACTTGGTTTCCCTTACGCCTGACAGTTCATTTAGCAAACGGAGATAGTCCACTCAGCTCGTAGAACCCTTCAGTTTACTGCCTGTTGCTATGGTTACTCACTGCTGATGTAGCCAGCGCATTTATTTATTAATTTCGAACGGTAAACAGTCAGTTTCACCAGAACTCCTTTACTATGTGTCCTCTATGGACACCCTGCAGCCAATCAGAATAAAGTATTCACCCACAAGAATTCGCATTCTGCATTTCAAATAAAGCGCACGCCTAAAACGGCTGTAATATAGAAACAACGAACGAATGAGAGAGACGTTTTAAATATGGCCAGGCCCAGGCAGACTAGCCTTAAAAGCTTTTTTCAGAAGCCAGACGTGACGGACGATGGTGAATCAGGAACGCCTGAAGCCTCAGATGTCCGGACAGCTCCACCACCACCACCGGAGAAAAAGCCGAAGTGTAGGGCGTATCGGTCGGAATGGAGTGACAAGTTCCCATGGCTAAGATGTGAGGTAGTTGATAGTAACGAAAAAATGTTCTGTTTGCACTGCGAAAAGGCAGGACGACGCAACGGATTCACAAGAGGGTCGAATAATTTGAGAATATCTGCTCTCATTGAACATAGTCAGAGTAATGACCATGTTGCGGCGCTCAATTTAACGCCACAGCAGGTTGCGATGAAAGGCCACTGTGACAAGGCCACGGAAACTTCTAAGAAAAAACTATGCTCTCAGCTCAAAATCGTATTCCACATGGCAAAACATGATCTCCCATCTAACCATTTTGTTGCACAGACTGAGCTACTGCAAGCTCTCGAGGCTCCAGATTTTGTCACCACCGATGGCATTTATTGCCACAGCGACTCTGTGGATGATATGGAGAGAGCATTAGAACACGTCGTGGTGGAACAGTGAAAAACTGAAAAAGAGTGACTTCATTGGAATAATAATTGACGAAACTGTAAATATCACTGTGAACAAAAAGTTAATCATATATCTAAAGCTGGAAATAAAAGGAAAGGTGGAGACATGCTTTCTTGGAAATTATGATGTGGACTGCGGGACCGCAAGATGCATTTATGATCGCGTTGTTGCAAGGCTTCGCGAAATGGATATAGCACTGTCCCGTGTCATTGGCCTGGGTTCAGATGGTGCAAGTGTAATGATGGGAAGGCATGGTGGGGTTGGTGCTTTATTTAAGCAAGCGAATCCCTTTTCTATCCAGGTGCACTGCGTTGCCCACAGGGCTGAACTTGCTGCGCTGGACGCAGCGAAAGCTGTGGAAAACATCCGAGCTTACAAAAACACGATCTCCTCAGTGTACTCCTTCTACAGACACTCTGCCACCAGAACATCCCGGCTCCGCCAATTAACAGCTACACTCAGTGATGAGGACATGGTCAGCCTCAAGCAGCCGTGCGCAGTACGCTGGCTATCCCTACACAGGGCTGTGGAGGCCATGAAGCACAACTGGGCAGCTGTGGCCATGGAACTTCATGAAGAGGCCGTGGAAGGAAATACCCAAGCACAAGGGCTGCTTGGTCAAATCCAGACCTACAGCTTCATAGTCCTGACTCACGCACTGGCCGATCTACTACCAGTGATGACAAAACTGAATTTAGTTTTTCAGAAAGACAACGTCAATCTTTCCAGCATCCGACCAATAGTGCAAGCATCTGTCGCGGCATTTACACAGTTACGAGATGTCCCAGGTCCAGAAGAGGAGACATTCCAGGCGGGCTATAAAGACGGCACATACAAGGATGTCAAAGTGACCAATTCAAGACCGCTCCATTCAAGCTTTCAGAAAAGCCAGGGAACGCTATGTTCAACATCTGATAGATGCCTTGCAAGATCGGTTCCCCGAGGATTGCATGGATCTACTTCACTGCCTCGATGCCCTTCTGAACCCCTCTAGATATCCGCAGACACACAGTGGTAAGTAGGAGCTGTTGATTTATTATACGGGTCATTCTATCGAAACGTCCACTTTTGGTATGTCAAGATGTCTTAAAATGTATTTATTTTTCTAACATTTAAACTTACACCACATTATTAGATTACTAAAAATTTAAAATATAAATAAAAATGTATATTTTTTGTGCATTTATTTAAAGACGGCATGTACCTTTTTTTGTCACTGGTGTTACCTTACTACTTTGGCAATTTCAAAGGTTTTTAGGAAATATTATTTCTATTTTTTTTTCAGCATATGTCAGAGTTACCGAAAAATAATAATAATACAACAAATAAGGAGATTATGTTTTATTTATTTTACTCAGGTTTGTTAAAAGTGTGCTTGAATGATGTTAGTTCGTTTGCGCAACCATCTATTTGCTATAACAATCAAAATATTTGAAAACCGGTTAAAATTAAGTAGTGATGCAATCCTTTAAATCTTAACTTTTGAGTGTAGCAGAATTAAATGGATGTAAAATTATTATTGTGTCACATGTGACATTGTATTTAATGTGACAGAAAAAAAAAATATTTTATAGTATAAATATAATATCAAATATATTTGATAGTTATGTATACATCATTGTATTTTAAATGGTGTAAAAACCTGTTATTGGCCTCAAAATAAAGCACTTTCCCTCTGTAGATGACTGTGAGCACTTCTGTGGTGCTTGGAATTCTATAGAATTTATAAAAATCAAATATTGCCACATTGATGGCTCAAGAAGGTGTAATTTTTCAAATAACATATAGTTTTATTTTAAAATGTAAAGAAATTGTAACCCTAAAATGTTTTTTAAGTGTAATATTTCTGTAAAGGCTAGGGACGGAAAAATGGACATTTCCATATAATGACCCACACAGGCCTATTTATAATAAGCGCAGCATTCTTTTGTAGGCCTATAATTCTAATATCGTTCTCACCTATTATATTATCTTATAGCTCTTCAAGAATATGCAGAACCAGCGATCAGAAGGATTATTTGCCATTTTACAAGCATTGAGTCAGCGGACAGCGCTCCTCTTATCGATGCCGTAAGCCTGCGACGTGATGCGCTCCGTGGCTATGGAGGATTGCATTTCTCCACAGCCTGCGAAGTCCTCATATGTGATTTCAACGAAATGTATCCAGAGTGGACCAAGCTCGCCAAGATAGCCTGTGTAATCCCTGAACCCCCTGTAGAGGGGGTTCTTGCTGCAGAATCGGATCAAAACAAAGCAGCGAAGTCCCCTTGCATAAATGTCATTATCTCAAAACTAGAAACTTTTACATACATGCTGCTGATATATTATTGTAGCAGAGTTTGTGCTGAATACAGTGTAATTAGACTTTAGCCATGAAAATGTCACAAGTAACAGAAATGAGCACAAATGTCAGAGCATGTCAGAACACCTCCAGGGCCCAGAAAACAGCTCAGACCTCAGAGGGTTAAGTCTTTTGCTGCATTGGATATATTCACATACCACTATATAAATAAATGTGGATAGGAGCAGGCTTCACTCAATGGGTACACTTGTGAATTATAAGAGTGCTGGCCCAGATAATTATAATACATAAAGTGGGAGAGAGGCCGCACTATGCTTAAATATGTTTTTATTTATATTTGCACAGACGCCTTCCTCAGTGTGCAACAAAGTAACAATGTAGTCAATCTTATATGCCCACACCCATATATTACCACAAGCCAATAATGTTAAAGTGGTATCAAGTCAATAATGTCACATATTTCAAACAGTCTATTAATGAAAGACAACGGTTGTTATACATATAAAAAAATTACAAAAATTAAATTGAGACACAGCTTGGTGACTATAATATAATTTATTATGCTGGTTTACACAGTGATCCCACAATGAAGTTTAGTGAAGAGATAAAATCTATACTCAAGAGAACTTTGTCTGGTACAATCATTGATGAAAAAGAATACAAGTACTTGCTACAGACCAACCCAGTAAGACCAGTGCTTTACACTTTACCTAAAATTCACCAAAGGTTGGATAATCCGCCTGGCCGCCCAATTGCATCTGGGACTCAATCTGTGACTGAGCCGTCGTCTAAATTTGTTGATCACCACATAAAGGAATTAGTGCATAATCTGCCGTCCTTTCTAAAGGACACCACCGTGAGATTCTCTGGTGAAATTGTCATGTATTGGAGAGGTTAATGCAACTGATATCTTGTGCTCTATGGATGTGGCCAGTTTGTATACTAATATCCCGCATGATGCAGGTTTGGCGGCTTTAGGATATCACCTACAGACAAACCAAGTGCCACACACTGAACTCCTATTGCCATTGGCTAATGAAGCTCTAACAACAAATTATTTCATGTTTCAAAACAGTTTTTTCTTACAAACTCAAGGTGCCGCCATGGGTTCTCCCATATATTCTCCCATATATTCTCCCTAATTATGCCAACCTGTTTATGGGTAAATTTGAACATGATTATATTCATAACCACAATCCTTTTAAACAATATCTGCAAGTGTGGTACAGATGCATAGATGACATATTTCTTGTGTGGTTGGGCTCAAAAGAAGAACTGATTGCTTTTAATAGTTATGTAAATACCAGACTGCCCTCTATCAAATTCACATTGACTCATGATGATAAGGTCCTCCCGTTTTTGGGTGTTTCAGTGAGGAAGGCAGATAACACGCTACACACTGAAATGTATCGCAAAGAAACGGATCGCAACTCCTTTCTGCACTACCAGAGTTTCCATCCACCCTCTCTCAAACGCAGTCTTCCTTGTATCCACTTATGGTCAGACTTCAAATAGCGTAAAGAACATTGTGCATCGTCACTGGCCCATTTTAAGCAGTGACCCGGACATAGGTCACACTGTCCAGGACCCGGCGCGCAGCTGCTGTAATCGAGCACCAGCCTGAGAGAGCGGTCAGTGCGGTCGCACCTCCGGCACCTTCCCAGTCGCCTTTCCCCTTTATACTTACACACGGCAATTTCAAGTGTTTGAACTGTGCAGCATGTAACTTTATGTTCACAGAAAACGCATTTACACATCCAAAAACAGGCAGGACATACAAAGTAAAGGGCAGAATCACATGTTTATCCACTTTTATTGTGTATTTACTGACGTGCCCTTGTGGGCTGCTTTATGTGGGGAAAACCAAGCGACAGTTAAAAACACGAATTTTTGAGCACAAATGCGCGATCAGGAAGAACGATGACAGATCATCAGTCGCAAGGCATTTTAACACTGCGGGACATGATGCAAATATGCTCGAGTTCATGGGTTTAGAGGTTGTTAATCGCTCTCCAAGAGGGGGGACCGTGAGAACCGCCTCCTGCAACCAGAGGCTTGGGATATTTTTAACTCAAACACATGTATCCCGAATGGGATGAATGAAGATTTGTCACTAAGTTGTTTCTTATAAAATAGAACACACAAATGTGTACTGCATGTGTAATTTTTTTATATGTATAACAGCCGTTGTCTTTCATTAATAGACTGCTTGAAATATGTGACATTATTGACTTGATACCACTTTAACATTATTGGCTTGTGGTAATATATGGGTGTGGGCATATAAGATTGACTACATTGTTACTTTGCTGCACACTGAGGAAGGCGTCTGTGCAAATATAAATAAAAACATATTTAAGCATAGTGCGGCCTCTCTCCCACTTTATGTATTATAATTATCTGGGCCAGCACTCTTAAATGGACAAGTGCACCCATTGAGTGAAGCCTGCTCCTGTCCACATTTATTTATATAGTGGTATGTGAATATATCCAATGCAGCAAAAGACTTAAAGGGTTAGTTCACCCGAATATTGAAATGACCCTGTGATTTAGGGTGTATGCACACCTGCCTTGTGTGGTTCGACTGAATCGAGCTCAGGTTCGTTCCCCCGCTTTGTGCGGATCTTTTGTGCAGGTGTGAATACAGCGATCGCACTCGGGTGTGGACCAGACAGCCGAACCGAGACCCGGCTGAAGAGGAGGAGGAGGAGGTCTCTGTCTGGCTCCAGACTAACTCTGGTACGGTTCGCTTACGCTGTGTTTTCTGGCTTTGTAGGAACTTCAAGACCCAGGCATTGAATGGGAGAGTGCAATGCTGCAAGGAGACACCAACGGTACCGTTGTGGTTCCCGAAATTGTGTGTCCACTGGATGATGAAGCCCTGGAAGAACTTCAGAGAACTCTTGATCCTGTGGAACATTCTCAGTCACATGGGCGTGACTTGTACACACGATACTTGCAACTAGTATCCAACCAACAATGACATTTAAACCTGAACTTCTTAGCTGGTTACAATATTGCACTTGGCAAAAACATCCCATTATGTTTACTAATGAACCAGCAAAAAAGAAGGCACTTAAGGAGTGGCACCCTTTGGGATGTATAACTAACAGTAGCAACAACTGTCATGAGTTCTGTCTAGCTCTAAAATAGAAATAGTAAAGATGTTATACAATTAGAGGTGGCAAAAGTAAAAGTGCTGAGTTCACCCATTTTGGGAAGTCCCAAAATAAAACCCAAATTAACAGGTAATGGTAGTTTACTTCTATATATTTAACACAATAATTGGTTTACAATTTGTATTAATTTCATAATCACTGATTTTTTTTAAGATTTATTTTTACCAGTCTTTTGTCTGAATTAGGAACTTCCCAAAACGTGTAAACTCAGCAGCACCCAGAAGAGTACTTTTAACTTTTGCCACCTCTGTATGTACAATATTCTAATCAAAATCATTAAACAATGATTGCTTAGTTATTGCTTTGATTTGAGTAGATCTCGTTGTGTTAAACTCTGTGGAATCCACCACCATATTTTACTGCCTCGCTCATGATTCTTCTAAAGTCAATGTAAGTGCTAAGATGCTGTACTGGAAAAGTCACAGTCTGAGTGCATGCACTCACAATCGGGTAGCAAACTGAGTGATCTCCTAGTCGTTCCGTCCCAGTTGTGGTCAAAGTTGCATGTTATTTTGAAATGTCTCTTCTCATCAGGGAGTATCGGGATGTGGGACCGCCCCGTCATCCACTGGAGCACGTGTGGCACTGCAACAGGCTCTGCGTCACCAGCTGCACTCTCTGTCTCCCCATCTGTGACTGATGTATATTTCAAATAACAAGAGAAGCTATTCAAATTTACAGATAAAATAAATTATTCAAGAATGTGCTCAGTACATTCAAATTGTTATGCGTAATTGTGTATGCTATATAAAGTATATAGTACCTGAAATTTCAACCTCCTGCAAGAAATCTTGCAGAAAGTTGATGATCTTCCTCTCAGTTCTCTCCTTAGAAGTGCCCTTTTCACTGAAATTGGGCTGGACGCACATCATTATGAAATCAGCATCAGGCTATAAAGAAACAGTGAATGCATATTTGGTTAAATATAATGAATGCATATTTGGTTGAAATATAGGCTTGTAAAGGTTATACAAAATGGAAATTCCAATATATTACTAGGCAAATGTAAGAAAGGATTAAGTGGCAGTTAAAACTGATAATACCTTGATAATGTTCCCAGGAACAAACAGGGAGCGGCAAGCTTCAGGGTTTGTAGTCATCTGGTCCACCAGGCCATACAGTTCAAGCCCTTTCGGATTTGCTGCAGCACTGGAATTAGTCTTGTAGTTGAATGCAGGACAATTGCTCTTTGGAGAAAAAAAACATGGTTTGAAATGTTTACAATTTTAAATGAAAAATATTTTGAAATGTAATATTCTTTTAAAACTCTTACCGAATGATGCTTTCTTTGCTGTCCAGGTTGATCTGGCTCGTGTATCCGCAGCTTATAATTTCATCAGTGTTCAACATCAGACACTGAGCATCTGCAGAATCTTCAACCTGAGAAAAAAGAAAATAAGTATTTTTTTTTAAATAAAGCAGCGAATAAAATAAATGTTAAAACTAATCTTTATCTAATTTATATCTGAAAACTCTTGAACAGAGTGCTCACCCTGCTGATGGGTTGACAGGATTCTAGATCGGCCACATCTTCCTTAGACAGAGAGTTAATGATGAACTAATCATTTACAAAACATTCATGAATGATTAGCAAGTGATATACTAACATTTTATGTATGTTTTGTGATTAGTAAATGATGAACTAATTATTTACGAAACATGACTATGCGTTCATAAGTGATTAATAAGTGATATGTTCATTATTGTATGTATGTTTTGTAGATTCAGTTGTAAGTCATTTACAATTGATTAGTTAATGATTAACTAAATCATGTACAGAACAAGAAAATGCGTTTCATAAATGTTTAATACCTTTTTTTTGTATGTATGTAGCAATTAGAAAGTGCAGAAAGTGTTGTAAATGCCTTGAACACACGTACAGATCATTTGTAACAGGTCAGTAACAGTGTTCAACACAATGATGTGTAAACGCATGAATAAATCATTTACAACACTTTCTGCATCGCCTAATCTAAAGTGTAAACTATTCATCACTTGTAAATGTGTTACACATCATTCGTAGATTACCACTTCAAGAATCAATAAGGCATAAGATCAACAAATCGTTCTACGAATGAGGGGATGCAGAGAGTGTTGTAAATGATTTATTCATGCGTTTACACATCATCTATAACAGGTGTAGTGTAGTGTAGTGTGTAGTGTAGTGTAGTGTAGTGTAGTGTAGAGTGTAGTGTAGTGTAGTGTAGAGTGTAGTGTAGTGTGTAGTGTAGTGTAGTGTAGTGTGTAGTGTAGTGTGTAGTGTAGTGTAGTGTGTAGTGTAGTGTAGTGTGTAGTGTAGTATAGTGTGTAGTGTAGTGTAGTGTGTAGTGTAGTGTAGTGTGTAGTGTAGTGTAGTGTAGTGTAGTGTGTACTGCAGTGCTGACTGGTGAGGGTATAGACGGCTGTCTTCTGTAGTGTGTAGTGTAGTGTAGTGTAGTGTGTAGTGTAGTGTGTAGTGTAGTGTAGTGTAGTGTAGTGTGTAGTGTAGTGTGTAGTGTGTAGTGTAGTGTGTAGTGTAGTGTAGTGTGTAGTGTAGTGTAGTGTAGTGTAGTGTGTAGTGTAGTGTGTAGTGTAGTGTAGTGTAGTGTAGTGTGTAGTGTAGTGTGTAGTGTAGTGTAGTGTAGTGTAGTGTAGTGTGTAGTGTAGTGTAGTGTAGTGTAGAGTGTAGTGTAGTGTAGAGTGTAGTGTAGTGTAGTGTAGAGTGTAGTGTAGTGTGTAGTGTAGTGTAGTGTAGTGTGTAGTGTAGTGTAGTGTGTAGTGTAGTGTAGTGTGTAGTGTAGTGTAGTGTGTAGTGTAGTATAGTGTGTAGTGTAGTGTAGTGTGTAGTGTAGTGTAGTGTAGTGTGTAGTGTAGTGTAGTGTAGTGTAGTGTAGTGTGTACTGCAGTGCTGACTGGTGAGGGTATAGACGGCTGTCTTCTGTAGTGTGTAGTGTAGTGTAGTGTAGTGTGTAGTGTAGTGTGTAGTGTAGTGTAGTGTAGTGTAGTGTGTAGTGTAGTGTGTAGTGTGTAGTGTAGTGTAGTGTGTAGTGTAGTGTAGTGTGTAGTGTAGTGTAGTGTAGTGTAGTGTGTAGTGTAGTGTGTAGTGTAGTGTAGTGTAGTGTGTAGTGTAGTGTAGTGTAGTGTAGTGTGTAGTGTAGTGTAGTGTAGTGTAGAGTGTAGTGTAGTGTAGTGTAGAGTGTAGTGTAGTGTAGTGTAGAGTGTAGTGTAGTGTGTAGTGTAGTGTAGTGTAGTGTGTAGTGTAGTGTAGTGTGTAGTGTAGTGTAGTGTGTAGTGTAGTGTAGTGTGTAGTGTAGTATAGTGTGTAGTGTAGTGTAGTGTGTAGTGTAGTGTAGTGTAGTGTAGTGTGTACTGCAGTGCTGACTGGTGAGGGTATAGACGGCTGTCTTCTGTAGTGTGTAGTGTAGTGTAGTGTAGTGTGTAGTGTAGTGTGTAGTGTAGTGTAGTGTAGTGTAGTGTGTAGTGTAGTGTGTAGTGTAGTGTGTAGTGTAGTGTAGTGTGTAGTGTAGTGTAGTGTAGTGTAGTGTGTAGTGTAGTGTAGTGTAGTGTAGTGTGTACTGCAGTGTTGACTGGTGAGGGTATAGACACCTGTCTTCTGTAGTGTGTAGTGTGTAGTGTGTAGTGTAGTGTAGTGTGTAGTGTAGTGTGTAGTGTAGTGTAGTGTAGTGTGTAGTGTAGTGTAGTGTAGTGTAGAGAGTAGTGTAGTGTGTAGTGTAGTGTAGTGTAGTGTAGTGTAGTGTGTAGTGTAGTGTAGTGTAGTGTAGTGTGTACTGCAGTGCTGACTGGTGAGGGTATAGACGGCTGTCTTCTGTAGTGTGTAGTGTAGTGTGTAGTGTAGTGTAGTGTAGTGTGTACTGCAGTGTTGACTGGTGAGGGTATAGACAGCTGTCTTCTGTAGTGTGTAGTGTAGTGTGTAGTGTAGTGTAGTGTGTAGTGTAGTGTAGTGTAGTGTAGTGTAGTGTAGTGTAGTGTGTACTGCAGTGCTGACTGGTGAGGGTATAGACGGCTGTCTTCTGTAGTGTGTAGTGTAGTGTGTAGTGTAGTGTGTAGTGTAGTGTAGTGTGTAGTGTAGTGTAGTGTGTAGTGTAGTGTAGTGTGTAGTGTAGTATAGTGTGTAGTGTAGTGTAGTGTGTAGTGTAGTGTAGTGTAGTGTGTAGTGTAGTGTAGTGTAGTGTAGTGTGTACTGCAGTGCTGACTGGTGAGGGTATAGACGGCTGTCTTCTGTAGTGTGTAGTGTAGTGTAGTGTAGTGTGTAGTGTAGTGTGTAGTGTAGTGTAGTGTAGTGTAGTGTAGTGTAGTGTAGTGTGTAGTGTAGTGTGTAGTGTGTAGTGTAGTGTAGTGTGTAGTGTAGTGTGTAGTGTAGTGTAGTGTAGTGTGTAGTGTAGTGTGTAGTGTAGTGTAGTGTAGTGTGTACTGCAGTGTTGACTGGTGAGGGTATAGACACCTGTCTTCTGTAGTGTGTAGTGTGTAGTGTAGTGTAGTGTAGTGTGTAGTGTAGTGTGTAGTGTAGTGTAGTGTAGTGTAGTGTAGTGTAGTGTAGTGTAGTGTGTAGTGTAGTGTAGTGTAGTGTAGAGAGTAGTGTAGTGTGTAGTGTAGTGTAGTGTAGTGTAGTGTAGTGTGTAGTGTAGTGTAGTGTAGTGTAGTGTGTACTGCAGTGCTGACTGGTGAGGGTATAGACGGCTGTCTTCTGTAGTGTGTAGTGTAGTGTGTAGTGTAGTGTAGTGTAGTGTGTACTGCAGTGTTGACTGGTGAGGGTATAGACAGCTGTCTTCTGTAGTGTGTAGTGTAGTGTGTAGTGTAGTGTAGTGTGTAGTGTAGTGTAGTGTAGTGTAGTGTAGTGTGTACTGCAGTGCTGACTGGTGAGGGTATAGACGGCTGTCTTCTGTAGTGTGTAGTGTAGTGTGTAGTGTAGTGTGTAGTGTAGTGTAGTGTGTAGTGTAGTGTAGTGTAGTGTAGTGTAGTGTAGTGTGTAGTGTAGTGTAGTGTAGTGTAGTGTGTAGTGTGTAGTGTAGTGTAGTGTAGTGTGTAGTGTAGTGTGTACTGCAGTGCTGACTGGTGAGGGTATAGACGGCTGTCTTCTCTGAAACACATGGAGTCTTTAACCACTGTGCTCCTGATGAGAGCAAAACATACAAAAAAACAACAATTTTTTAAACATTTATAAAACGCATAGTCATGTTTTGTACATTATTAGTTAATCATTAACTAATCAAATGTAAATGACTTATTATAACTGAATCTACAAAACATACATACAATAATGAACATATCACTTATTAATCACTTATGAACGCATAGTCATGTTTCGTAAATAATTAGTTCATCATTAACTAATCACTTATAAATGACTTACAACTGAACGTTATTATAAAGTGTTACCCATAGCTCCATCCAGCAGTGTGCAGAACAGTGTTTGGAAAATAATTACATTATATGTGATTATGAATTACTGCACCATGTGCTGTGTTAAATAATTTGATAGTATGTGATGTCTAGATAAGATGGCTAAAAAACATGAAAACATGGATTGTGTAAATAAATATTTCTGTATTTGATATAAACTCACACGAAAGGCATCTAAATAAAACACACCTTATTGATTTACACACTGGAGTTTGAGCATGGGTACTTGGGCCACTGCTATTTGCTTCAGAAGTCACTATAGATTCAAAGCTGTACATGAAAACAAATGCAGTTTCACACACCTGTATATGTATACATAGACTTTAACCTGGAAAACACAACATGTATTATACAGAGAGCTGAGCTAAGCAGATTACCTCTCTCCACAAAGGCTAGCATGGATTGTGATCTCATCGTCTGGGAACTCTTTGGTGCAAATTGGACAAACACCTGAAACTGGAAAGAAAGTCGCTCCATGTTACAAGCAACTGAAACAAAGATTACTGGTGCAAAAGGCAATTAAAGTGATTTTAGTTATGACTTTACCTTGCACTTGTTCTCCACAACCCATAACTCATCAGAGGACTGCAGATTTACAAAACACTATTTGAAGTAAAGTATTCATAATATTTTTATTTTCATTTACATTAGACAAACAAACTTGCTCTCACCTCCTCGCCAGACTCATCGGAGGTGAGTTTTTATGGAGCGAAATATGTGCCATAATTAAACAAACAAATCCAGCATTTTGCAAACAAACTCGATCCGCTTTGCAAAGGAAAACTTGACTCGCAAACAAACAGAGAGCAATGTTCAAATACAAAGGTCAATTTGAGCGAAAACGTAGTGGAGTAATATTGTGTTTCACAAATATAAATAAATGAGCCTGAATGATATTTCACAAATAAATACAAACCATCCTACAAATTGTATGTAACCTTTGAACAAATACCAAATCTAATGCATACAAATGCATACCTGTCTGTATGAGATCTCTCCGCTCGATTTTCTCACAAATGTGTTTCCAGGCGGATTTTCTCACAAATGCACTTGAGTAACTTCCTCTTCCACAACAGTAGATGGCGCTAAGCTAGGGGATTAGTTTAGCTACTCTCCCAGGAGAAGCACTGAAACGCGTGGTTGCCTGCTGCGTACAGCCTACAGCTGAGGAAAATGAGCGGTGAACAGGTGAGTTTCTGTCTTACAATATCTAATTAACCTTTTGAGGTTTTCTTTGCAAAATGTTCCATATATAGACAGAATAGCCCTTAGTAGCACTCCACTCTCTCTAGGATAGTGGAATCTAGCTAGCTACAACCTCTGCCATCATATGTTGCTTTTTGTTTTAAATTTAACATCGGACTGAAATGACTGAACTAGTCTATTTCTTTCGTTCTCCATAACTTATTGAGAACATTTCATTGGAGGGTTCATCAGGAGGGTTTAATTTTTCTGTCCAAAATAATCATTTGGGCACTGCATAGCATAAATTACGTCACAGGCAAGTTAAGAAACAATTGTATGATTTTTGTTTCGTTCATTTAATTATTTTATTACATTAACAATTAAGATGACTGAATTCCAACTAAATAATTAAATACACAAGTGGGCTGAGACCCTTTAAACTAGGCAAAAAGGGTTGTCAGTGGACCAGAGTGAAAGATATTTTTATCATGTGTTATGCTTTTTCTTTAGACTATTCCATTTCATGTTCTTAATGGGAATTAAGTACCACTGTACCACCCTTTCTCGAACATTACAGTCTTAGGCTATTCCAGATTACATTTTGTATAAACCATTGTATAACCAAAGTTTTCATTAATGTTTAGCATATTGCTGTTCAAATTGTAAAAGCTATCTGTGTCTGTCCACTGATCTCCGGGTGGTTCGAGTAATGATGGAGCGGCTTCACTCTCGACTTCAGCAGGTTCTCAGTCGGCAACCTCTGGACCGAGACTATTGACAGTTCATATGCACACAGGAGATGGTGTTGTTCAGTGCATTTTCTGATCAGATTTCTCTTCCTGAGAGTATTGTGGATGGTCTCGCAGAACTGTACAGATTAGTAACTGAGGAAAAATCAAATCAAGTTGTGGAAGTGTTACTTCAAGTCACTCATGGAGCAGCTGGACGTCCACGCTCTGATGTGTCGCAAGATTACCTGCTGCATCTCCTCCATCAAGGTCTCCCTGTGCCATGCAGTGCCAGTCTTCTCGGAGTGTCTAGGCGGACAGTGTACAGACGAATGGCAGATTTAAACATCACATGATATATATATATCAAGTGGAAAATGTGTGTACTATAAGATTGTGTGTTTAGTTTTTCGGTTAACCCTGCTAATTCAAGCATTAAACAGTATTGAGCTGAAATTCCACATGCTGCAGTTTTCATCATGCATGATGTTAAAGGGTTAGTTCACCCACAAATGATCATTTATTCACCATTAAAAACTATCTGTGTCTGTCCATTGATCTCCGGGTGGTTCGAGTAATGATGGAGCGGCTTCACTCTCGACTTGGCAGTTTTTAAGGTTTCATTGACTTTCAGTATATTGCAAAGGAATGTCATCGGTTTTTACTATTTGCAGTATGGTGTGAGAACAGACCACTGTTCTCAGATTTATGTGTTTATGAACCTGGGGAGGCAGAAGGGGGAGACACTCCAGAAGACAGACAGGCAAGGACTTCTGACCCTGGTGTCAGAAGGCCAACTAGTGATACATCTAAACTAGTGATATGGCTCCTTTGTCTATGGAAAACTACTGGTAGGAAGGCTCTGGGGGGAAGAAGGCCTTGAAACTAAGATAAAAGGGTGGTTCAGTCTGTCCGAGGGTGTGTCACTCTTCTGCACAGGGTAACAACTGTGTATTAGACTGCTCCTATTCTTGCAAGAATAAATACTTCACTTTTTATAATTTGAATCTGAGTGTCTCTTACGCAGTGATGTTTGTTTAATGAATGAACAGTGTATATATATATATATATATGAAGAGTTCAGATGCAAAAGCCTTTAAATGGCATCTGAAATTTTCTTACAGAATGATCATTTTTATCAAGCTTGTATATTTAAGTTCAGTAATTTCACTTAAATTACAATTAATAGGTAATCTTCATTGCCATTTAAGTGAAATTATTGAATTTAAATATACGAGCTTGATAAAAATGATCATTCTAGAAGAAAATTTCAGATGGCATTTAGAGGCTTTTGCATCTGAACTCTTCATATATCTATATATATCTATATCTATATATCAAGTGGAAAATGTGTGTACTAGATTGTGTGTTTAGTTTTTCGGTTAACCCTGCTAATTCAAGCATTAAACAGTATTGAGCTGAAATTCCACATGCTGCAGTTTTCATCATGCATGATGTTAAAGGGTTAGTTCACCCACAAATGATCATTTATTCACCATTTACTCAGCCTCATGTCTTTCCAAACTGTATGACTTACTTTCCTCCGTGGAATATAAACACAGAGGTTACTAATAAAAATTCCTATTTATGGACCAAAAAGTCAATGGGAATTTAAACCGTTTTTCTTACTGACATTCTTCAAGATTCTTGTTTTTGTATTCCACAGAAGAAAGACAGTCATGCAGGTTTTTAAAGACATAAGAGTGAGTAAATGATGAAAGATTAGAATTTTTCGGTTAACTATCCTGTCTATTATGTAAAAAAGAATGTAAATGTACAGCAATGTAAAATAGAAGGTTTTACTGGAATTTGTAGCATGATTAGCGTTGATCAATTCTTCATTAGAGTAAGAGGTGACCATGGCGTAGAGAACGTCGGCACAGCACGCCTGATGTTCACCGTACGGGGCGCAGGAAGGTCCAGCTTTATTGCTGGAAAGAGTGTCCACAATCAGAGGCGGGTCGTTTCTCTCCTCTCTTCAAATGTATTGCTATGGTCTTTTTTTTTTTTTGCTTTAGATGTTTGTAGGACTTAGGTTGTCTATACAGGATACTTTGTTTAAACATGCATTGCTTTTAAATGGCAGATGTATTAAGTTTCCTGGCATTAGGTTACAGTGTTAAAAACTAGTAAAAAAAGACTAGTAAAAGTATATTTTTATATTTATATATCAAAGTACGTTTTCACTGTTAATCACTTTTAAAAAATGATAGTGGCGCTCTAAAACCTGTGCTGTTGATTATTTGCCATTGCTTTTTTTTTTTTTAAATGATGTATCTACATGAAACAAAACGTTTGAAATAAGACTAACTTCATTTTAAAAAAAGTATCCACCTTATTCCTGACGAGCTTTACTGCTTTCTGGATTATGGGTGGCACTTCCGGTTTGGGGAGCTTCCATTCAAAAACACTGAAACGAATCATTTCAAATCATAAGATTGTCCTACAAATAAAGCGGATCCGTCAGTTTGACTGAATGAGCTATACGTTTTCTGTCACGATATATTTTCAGACATCATGAGAATAACATAACACTTGGTATTTTAACGTGGTGTTACGCCCGTTTCACACATACTCCGTTTGCAGTGCGTATGCGGTGCGTATTTTTTTCCGTACCCATGTTAACAGGTTAGAGCTTTCACACTGCACGCGGTTGCAGTCCGTCGATCCGTTCCAGTTGCAGTGCGTATACAGCAGTGCAGAGATCGTTTCCGCACCGAGTCTATTTTTGCTGTGCTGCAAACGCTGAATTAAAGTGACAGCGCATGTTTCGTGGTCAAAATTAACACAGATTGACCTGACAATGTAGTAATTTCACCATAAATGCGATTAATTAAATAAAATGTAGTAATCTCACCATAAATGTATTTAATTAAATACTACTTTTTTCACTTTAAGACCGGGGTAAAGCAAGGAAAGCTACAATTTACCTCAACAAGGCGACATAATGAACAACTCATTCGTCGAGGTGGAAAAACAAGTTCTTTGTGACATGCAAGATTTATTGTAGCCTATTAAAATTTAAGTGAAAAAGAAAATGCATCAGAGTCGGCTGTTTTTGTCAATTTTAAGTTTTAATTTAAAATGTTTGCGATTTAATATAACTACATGGTTAAATATTTGACCACTTGCTTTGTAATGCATTGAATAGGCTGACGTACGTTGTTTAAATTGTGTTTGAACGTGCATACGTCTATTAAAGAGTGTGTACAAAGGGAATCACAATGCTGAGACGTTAAGACCGGGGTAAATCAAGGGAAAATACAATTTACTTCAACAAGGCAACATAATGAACAACACTCGTCTCATTCGTGGAAGTGGAAAAACAAGTTCTTTGTGACATGTAAGATTTATTGTATAAAGATTTAAATTATGCAAAAGAAAGGGTATGAGTCTGCTGTTTTTGTCAATTTTAAGTTTTAATTTAAAATGTAGGCTATGCGAAGTACATGGTAAAATATTTTACCACTTGCTTGAGCAACTTAATATATAGGCTAATTATATAGCCTAATGCATTTAATAATATGTTGTTTAAATTGTGTTTAAACGTGAATACGTCTATTAAATGTGTACAATGTGTACAAAGAGAATCACAATGCTGAAAAAAACACTTTTTTTAAATAAAAGTTGCTGATAACTTCTGGATTTGAAATACAAATAGTGAGTATGTATTTGTGGTATAGCCAGCAGCGGATCAGTTACGCACTGCAAACGCAGCATATGTGAAAGCATTATTGCGTGTGCTGCTCCTGCACTGCATACGCACTGCAACACGCACCGCATACGCACTGCACACGGAGTATGTGTGAAACGGGCGTTATAAGAATATAATAATTGTTTCAGTTGCTGCATTCGTTTCCTTTTTTCACTTTGCATTTAGCTGTAAACTTATGAAGAAATAACAACATACTGATCATTTGTGGTCTCTTCTCCCGATTTAGTTTACGATATATGCTATTAATAATGCACGAAGAATCTCACAGTGTTCTTCTCAATCCTAACGTCTTTTTTCCAGGTTTGTTTTCATCACTTCGAAATAGTATCACTCAACGCTGAAGTTAATAAACATTTTTGATTAAGGCAACGCATGTTACATAACACAGATATTACTACAGTGATATTTAACCCGTCTGTTATTGCTGTAGAAAGAATCACACTTTTGGGGTTGTTCATGGTCTCTTGTTGAAAGTACCTTGTTGATGCTTTAACCATTTTAAATGTCCTTTTTAATGTTCGATGGTTGAAGGGTGAGTAGAATAATCACTGTACCCAACGGACAGATTTTTTTTTTTTCATAAGGCAAGCCTTTCACTGATTGTTTACAGCTTAATGGAAGTAACATCCATAATTCGCACAAAGTGTCATGGGGCGTAGGAATAACGTGGATACATTGAAAATAATTATTTATAAAATATCACTTTTTCAGGATCGAGAGGCTGTGGAGAGATGTGTGGTGTGCTCCACCATATACTATAGTGTGCTGCACTCACTGGAAGATGATGGGTTCTCTGACCTGTCTAACAACATGCATCTCTTTAGCTGCCATTATGTGTTCTTGCCCAGAACACAAGCTAGCCTGGACGCATTTCATGATGGATGGTATAATCACCCAGCTCGAACCGAGGGGAACATGACACCCAATCAGCTCTGGGAGATGGGACACATTCAGCATGCGGAGGCAGAGCCAGAGTTTGGAAACACTGAGGTAATAAAATGTCATCAAACAAATCACTGCAACAACATTAGGGAGTGTGAGCTTTCTTTTGTTGACAGAAATGTGACCTTGCTGACCCAGCTAATGCTATTCAAATATTTAGTTAAGTACTTGCTGATATAAAGTAATTTAATAGTACAATTTATAAATAAAATACTGATTAATCCATTTTAGGAACTGTACCTTCAACACCTCGACTGGGAAGATTGTGGCCTGCCTTATGATCCACAACATGGAGTCATTGTTCCCACAGCGGACAGCCTGTTGAGCCCAGAAGAGCTAGCAGGACTTGAGGCAGCCATTGATCCCATGAGACCCTCAACATCATACGGCACAGATATCTATCTGGCAACCACTCACTACATACAGCACATACTGGGCAAACAGTGAAGCACAGGTTTGTTGTTATTCTTTTCAATCTCTTCTCCATGTTGAACCAAGTAAACAAAAATACAGAAACTTCAGTTACATTATACAAACAGGTTGTATAGCTGTTACGCTCCACGCGTGTTTTGTTTTCATTGCTTGGTGCACGTTTGTGTACTTCACACGTGTTGGCTGTTGTGTTCATTATCTTTTCTCTTGTCTCTAGCCCACTCTCTCTGCTCGCAGGTTGCTGTGATTGGCCGAGTCGGACGTCAGTCATCATTAAGGCGGCGCTTGAGAGCCAATCGGAGGCCGTCCAGCTGGTTCAAAAGGATGGCGTGTTCATGCTTTCTCTCTCGATCGCGAACTGAGCTCTTTGTAGCGCAATGAGTTTTCTGTTGTGAATCGAGTTTTTGTATCTGCCTGCGTCTGAGTTGTGTGCTATGTGCTTTGTGATGTGTTGTCTACCTTTTCGTTTGCTATGAGACCTTGGTTAACAGCTGATGATTGTCTAGACACACTAGGTAAGTGAGCGCCACTTATTGTATCTTCTGTTTTGTTAAGGTGCCAGATGCACTGAAGATTTCTGTTTATTTTCTACATTTTGCTTTGGTTAGATTAGGTGTAGATTAAGGATTGTTTTGTTATATTTTGTTCTTTCCTTTGGCACTGCTTTTGTTCTTTTCCCATTTATTGTTTGTTTATATTATGACATTGTACATAGTACACATTATTATTGTTATTTTACTGGATCTAGTGGTTTCGGCTTTGTGAATAAAAGTCCAGTTTTTTTTTCTCTTTCCAAGATTCTGTCATGTTCTTCCACCTCATTTCATATCCAGCAGTACATTAATATGTAAATGTTCCCTAGACTCTAAAAGTTCGTAACAATAGCACAATCACTGCATAAACAGTAAAGAACAGTTTGCTTTTTATTCTTTTCAAATGAATCAAAATAAAACAATTCCACCTCACAATCCACGAACAAAGTTTGGATAGAATTAAATTAATAGATGATTAATAAAACAAGAAATAGGCCTTGTACTGTTAAAGAACAGTAATTACACCAGTCCAAATCCTGTCTCCACAGTACTGATGCAGGCAAGTAATTCTTTCTTGAACGCTGGGTAGTCATGATATCGCGCTGGAAGCCGTAGGGTCTCAAAGCATGTGGATGCCTTAGGTAGGTTACAGCTGGTTACCTCCAGTCTGAGGGAAGTAGTGGGAACCTCCCAACCAACCCAGAACTTAACAAGGGCCTTCAGCTCATGACTGGATGCTGTGCATATATTAGTGACAATTTTATAAAAGAAACAAAAAGATATCCAAATGCTTCTATTTATTTCCATTAATAGCACATTGGCTGATGTATTTTTTTCCTGCACATGCATCTAAATGTTACAATTAAAAAGCATGTGCGCACTGTCAAATTGATTAATCATCAAACTAAAATATATACATACACACACAAAAGTCTTGTGCACATTAGTATTTTCAAACCATACAAATGTTTTTAAGCCAGTTATGTATTTTGCTGTAGTGTCAGTAGGAAATACTACTTTACATTTCCAAACATTCATTTTGCCATTAATTGTAATTATCCAGTGAGATTTTTGTATGCACAAGCAGTCTGACTAAATTCATGAGCACTGTGGGAACGTCTCCTAGACGCTTGAAGAAACCTTCCTGCAAAGCCACCTTAAACTATGAGCAAGTAAACCTGGTCAAAAGCTGTTTTCCACACAAAGGGTGGTCACACCAAATATTAATTTGATTTAGTTAATAGAAGTTGATAGATCAAATCTGTTAGTGACATTTTTTTGAACACATCCTTACTTTACAGCATTTTTACACAAGTGGCTAAAACTCTTCAGTTTGCAGGAAGATGTCGGTTTCTTATTCTTAATGTAAATCACAGACAGATCTCCGTGTGGAGCACCGGCTGTTGGCAGACTCCTTGGGCATACAAAAATCTCGTTGTATTATTACAATTAATGGCAAAATAAATCTTTGGAAATGTAATCTAATATTTCCCACTGACACACTACAGCAATAGATATAAATAACTGGCTCAAAACCAGTCAAAAAAAAAGTTGTTTTTTTTAAAATACTGATGTGCCTAAGACTTTTGCACAGTAGTATACTGTATACACACACACATATATACTAGAGATGCACCGATTGATCGGCTGGTTTTCACATGAAGGGCAGGTCAGTCTGACATATGCTGATTTTATGCTGGTCAAACGCACTCTGGCGCCGCATGATTAACACCACGCAACAGCAGCATCACACGTGCACACGGACCCACATGTAGGAAACCTCGTGAATTACGCCCGTTTTACACTGCAAGCGAGCGGTGCGTATTTTTTTCCGCCGTGCATGTTAATCAATGAGTGTGTTCACACCGCGAGCAGGAGCATCGTGTGAACAGCAATGAAGCGCGGGTTTCGGCGCAGAGTCTATTTTTGCTGCGCTGCTCACGCTCAATTAAAGTGAAAGCACACTTTTGGACAAAATAAATGCACAGAATTTGCATGTCTAGTGTGTTTTAACAAGAACTAGATTATGCTATGTAGGCTAAGAAAAGAAAACGAAGACTCAAAAATATTTATAGAAAATGTACCTATTTAAACTTGTTTTTATTTTTCAGTTTGGGTAAAAGTATATGGTGTTTTATAAAAAAGAAATATATAGAAAATAAATATTTGTGTGTGCTGTAAAGTGGTTAGAAAAAAATGTATCGGCTAAAATCGGTATCGGCAGGTCAAACTCGGAATCAGCCTAGAAAATTGTAATCAGTGCAGCAAATATATATATATATTAGGGCTGAACGATATGGACAAAATTTCATATCTCGATTTTCATGCCAGATATCTCGATATCGATACAATACGATATGACTACGGGGTTCGGTGAAAACCAAGCATTTCTCAGAAAAATAAAAAGATCATAATACAAAAAAATGTGGAAAGTATAGTTTTATTTTTAAGAACAAGTCAACATTAACAAATTACCAAAAAAAAAAAAAAAAATACAAATCAAACCTTTTACTGCAGCTCTGCTTTAACAATAAATAACAAATTCAGCAGCTGGTGGAACATTGAAAGTGCATTGAAGTGCAACAACATGTATATTCTTCAAAAGATCACATAACTGTATGCAGAAAATGCATTTGCTACTAACAGAACAGAGGTAGTTACAGGCAGCACAACTTCTACAGATTCTTTGCCAGGAACACTAGCTTGTTAACCATGTCAGGCTTCAGACAGGACCTCTGACAACTCACAATGTTGCCTGATGCACTAAAAATTCTCTCTGAGGGAGAGCTGGTGGCCTGCATGCACAAGTATTTTCTTGCCATGTTGCTGAGCCGGGGAAAGTTGACTTTGTGAGTTAATCTCCACCACAGAAGGGGGTCCTCGTCGTTGTCAATTGTGGGGGACTGCATGTAGGCACTCAGCTCAGCTTCTATGGCAGCAGTGGGATCGATTGGTACTGTTGCACTTGCGGTGGATCTTTTGAAGAAACTTCCCAACGACTTCTTAGCCTTTTTGGTGGGTGGGGGTGAAACTTCTTCCACTCTGGTCTCTCTGCACTCAACAGAATGCTAGAAAATAGTAAAAACAAAAAAAACAAGAAAAAAGAATTTAATTAGTTTTTATATGAATGATCATTACTGTATGATCAACACAATTCAGCTAAATTTAAACTTAAATATTTACTAAAATGTAAGATAATGCATTTAAATGGAAGGAACTCTTCTCATTTACTCCATTCTAACCATTATTTTTACCTTGTGTTCCATCATCTTCATCTCTGACACCAGTCTGGCTTTGATGATGGGGACGTCGTTGACACTGATGTATTGTGTCTTGTATCTTGGATCCAAGAAGGATGCCACATCCAGGAGCTCTTGTGTAACTCTCTCTTCATACTTGCTGTTCAAGTACTCCAAAATGTTCTTTTTTAAGGACTTGGTCATGTCTGTATCACCCTCCTCTGGTGCCAAGATGGTTGTGTTAAACAGGCTGAGTACTGGTTTGATGTGTGAAACACTAACGTAATCCTCCCCTGACAGAGCATCCGTGAATTCAAGCAGTGGTCCCAGTGCCTTGCTGACTGACTCCAGCACATCCAGATCTTGATATCCAAGAATTAGGTGCCGGGTGTTTCTGTCCTCTGAGAGGACCTCATGGAGTGCTTTCTGCTGCTCCAGAATCCTGTTAATCATGAGCACCCTAGACCCCCATCTAGTTTGACACTCAGTGATGAGTCCATGGACTGGAAGGTTGAGGCGCTTCTGGGCTTGCTCAAGTGCCACTCTCTTTTTCCAGCTGTGTGAGAAGTGGCACACCAACTTTTTGCAGACACCTGTTGCACGGCTGATCCGGCTGTCACCTTTCACTGCGTTTTCTTGGAAAAATAGATGTACAAAAATAATTCATGATTATTTTACAACAGCTAAATAACCACATAATAATGCAGATTGTTTTTTCTCTCTCTCTCTCTCTCTCTCTCTCTCTCTCTCTCTCTCTCTCACACACACACACATACACAGACCTCTCTCCCTCTCTCTGTCTCAAAGTTATTAAAAATAAACATAGCAAAACGTACCTATTGCCAGGTGTAGCCTGTGTCCGAAGCACTGAAGGCGCGTCCAGCCATTCACCTCCAAAGCCTTTATCATATTCGATGCATTATCAGTCGTCACACAAACTTGTTGGTCCTCCTTCAAGTTCCAGTCTGCTAACGCACCTCTCATCTCCTCCGCTATATTATCCCCGGTATGCTCCACGGGGAAGAATGATGTCTGCAGACAGCGGGTCTTGAGTTCGAAGTTTGTTGTAATAAAATGGACCGTTAAACTTATGTATGGTTCGGTTGTCCGGCTCGACCACAGGTCCGTGGTTGTGGCGAAATGATCGATTTCACGGAGCTCGGATTCAACACACATTTTACACTCATTATAAAGTTTTGGAATGGCCACTTGATTAAAATGTGTTCGGGATGGTATTTTATAACGCTTGTCCAGCGTCCGAACCATTTTTTTAAAGCCTTCTTTTGAGACAGTGTACACAGGTACCATGTCTTTTGCAATGTGGTATGTTATAGCGTCTGTAATTTCTTTATGTCTGGTGGACGACGACTCGTACGGCGTAACGCTACTGAATGCATCAGCAATCAAACTTTGCTTTGGTTTATTTTGGGATGACTGAGAAGTCCCCGGTGTTTCTCTCATTGTCATGCACTCTTCATGCAGCACGCGATGGTGTTGTTTCAGGTGGTGAAACATGTTTGTTGTGCTACCTTTCTTAGACGCAATTTTTGCTAAGCACGACCTGCACAACACGTCACTCTGGTTTACATCGTCTTTTCTGAATCCAAAATACTTCCAAATTATGGAAGATGATTTATGTTTTGGCACCAAGTCAGATTCTGCACTGCCACCGGCCGCATTTTCTCCTCCACTCATTTTCTTTCTTTCTAATTTATCCGCTGTCTCCGTACAGTGTGCATAGACGTTGGAACAGGGGGGGCTGGGGGGGCGGCCGCCCCCCTCCACCTTTCCCCACCCCTCTTGGGGTCAGGCAGCTGGGGGGGGGGGTTTGTTCGTTGTTTTTGTTTTCCGTTGTTTTTATATATATATACATGTATGTTACACACTGGTGTCTATGGAAGAGGTAATAATAATCCTTTCCATTATAATTCGACACGTTTTATTCATATCAGATACACATTGTGTAAGTAACTTCAGTGTTTACTCTATTCTATTCCCAATTCACCAGCCACTTACTTTTAAGTATTTCGTGAGAAGTGGATGAATTCAAGTGTTGTAAACATAGAGGCTGTAAATCCAACAGATCCGATTCTCTGACCTGCGTCTGCGGCACAAACACGGCGGCGCCCATCGCGCACACAGCTCAACTAACGCGATCGTTATAAAGGTGTTTAAACAACAATATACTTCCACTTGCATGTATTTGACAATCGGAATATCAGATATTTCATGCCATAGCTAACACATTTGTGAATATTCTGAATAAAAAAGGAAAAATGTCATAAAAGCAGATCATCATTCATTCAGCGCTGTTGCTGCTGCGGTGTGTCACGTGACAAGCAATGACGCATCACCATGGAAACGCCGCCCCCCCTCTCACAATATAGTTCCCACGTCCCTGGTAGTGTGTGCGCGCTGGCTTTAGCGGTGCATTCAAGGGCACTCGTAAAACTGATGTTTGTTGTGACTGCCAGAGTTGTATGCAGGGCGAGCGCGGAGAGGGGAAATCTATATCCTCGATATCGTTGCTTTTTTCGATAGTAATATCTTGAAAGTTCATATCGAGATATAGATACGATAACGATATATCGTTCAGCCCTAATATATATATATATATATATATATATATATATATATATATATATATATATATTAGTGGTGGGCTGTTATCGGCGTTAACGCGCTGCGTTAACGCGAGACTCTTATCGCGCGATAAAAAAAATATCGCCGTTAATCTATTCTCCAAGTTGGGTTGGGAGCTGGCTCAAGCTACACAAGCTATGATGACGCAATCTACCCGCGGCCGCGAGGTAAACCCGGCTGCAACGCATCATATTCGTCGTCATCTTAAGTAAACACGGCTGAAAGTGAAAGCTGGTGTAAAAGATCGGTGCAACATTCATTATTTGTACTTGGTTCGGATTTAAGCCGTCCGACGTAGACTGTGTGGTGTAACAGTTCGGTAAGGTAACACGACTAATCCGTTCTACCACCTCAAATTCAAAACGAAACATATCACTGAATACCAGCGCGCGCGTATTATTCCCAATATATCTGAGTGGTGTAGAACATAATCTCTGTCTGCGCCCGATTTAAAGAATCGTTGTTGTGTTTCTTTTTAACTGAAAAAACATCAGTTAGAATATTCTAATTTTAAATTTGGGGTTTCATAAGCTCCAAGCCATAATAAACATTAGACCTATACTCAAGTCTCTGCAGCTAGTGTACTTAAATTTTTTTTTATCTGCAAAATTATGTTGTATACTTACAGTTTTGCACAATATATGTTCTCAAAACTACATGCACCCTTAAAAAAAAAAAAAAAAAACCTTTAGCAGTTGTTTAGCAGGGTCTGTGTAACTATAAGATCGTTATCGCAAGAGGCTGCAATGTATATCACAATATGGATTTTAGTCCATATCGCCCATCCCTAATTGATAGCCTATAGTAGTTGATAATAACATAGGCCTACCTAATGTTGCCTACGGACGGTAACAGTACAGTAGTAACCTTTTACAGTGAGTAGAACAGCTTTCTCAAGCAGTTTGTGATGCATTTTGGAAACAGGAGATGAGCCCCTGGTCTAATGCGCCACCTGACTTAAGAAACCCGTTCTCAAAGACTTACTTTTATAGTCATTATTTGGGTAGCACACATATTCTGAATGCCTTCGGCAGAATTCAAATGAGCCATTTTAATCTAGATTAATCTAGATTAATTTCAAAATTAATCTAGATTAATCTAGATTAAAAAAAATAATCTATGCCCACCTCTAATATATATATATATAGGGTTGGGGAGTAACGGAATACATGTAACGACGTTATGTAATCAGGATATAAAAATCCAGGATATAAAAATCCAGTAAGTAATCAGATGATAGTTACATTTTGATAAAAGGGGGAATACTTTCAGGATTACAATGGTTTCATTTAAAAATAAATAAGTATTTTGGCATTATAACACTATATTAAGTGCTGCTTAATTATACAATAGTTCCTGGTTCTGTTGCCAGTAATGACTTATTTTGTAGAAATTAGGAGAGTAGTTTTTTTAGTACCAAAAATGTCCTTTCTTAATCTTTTCTCACGTAACGGGATATATATATATATATATATATATATGGTTTTTTTTTTAAATATATTTCTTCTTGATTTATTTATATACGTAATCTTGAAGTAATCAGTTACATTACTTTCATATTATATAGTACTTGGATTACGTTACTGAAAAAAAATTCTCACAATGACAGAAAGGGAGGCCAATTTCATATTTAGCGATTTGTTATCAAACAAACTGTTTATTAATTGAACAGGTAACATGTTCTCGTCATTTCTTTTTTTACATAGTAGGCATATAAAACAATAAGCACGACAGTCCATTTGTGCATCGCCAAACCAGATTCTCGTAAGATCAAAAAATAAAATAAATGCGGCAGGATATGTCATAATGATTTTATGCGAATCTGCCCTGTTACCGGCAATGGCCTACTTTTTAAACAAATTAGTTTCAATGAAACTATTCATAGCCTAATGCTTAATAGGCATATGTCATATTCTTGATAAATGAGCATGCCAACATGTTCTGGGAGGAGACGCGAGCGTAACATCCAGCCACGGAGAACACCCGCTCGGATGGCACAGAAGTCAAAGGCACACTGAAGTAGGAGATTGCTAACTTTGCCAGGCAGGCCATAATTTACACTCAACTTTATCATTGTTCATTTTCTCAAAGGAGTCACACACAGAGCTTCTTGGCTGTTGTTGCATGGTTGGTCTCAGAGTTAACGGTCACTGACGACAATGCTCTTCTGTTGTCTGTTTACAGTGTGTACAACGCAGGTTGCCTAGATTGCACAGTAGGGGGTTTCATTCAGGTTAGCGCCACCTTGTGTCCCCGACAGGGAAATACCCCTGCTGCGCGATCTGTGACAGTAGATGCGGCATCAATGTAGAAGACATTGGAATTGCGCGAAAATATAACGATATTCAAAAAAGCTATTTTATGATCAAATTTCGCACGCAGTTCGACTATTCGAAGATTGCGACGCATCCCTAGTATATATCATACATACATATATATACACACTAAAATTAAAATGAATACTCTACCACTTTCAATGAACTGACGAAGGTAGCCAGCAACTCGGCTCTTCTCCTCCAAAGAGCATTCATCATCGTTGTCGTCTTCATTTTCCACCATGGAAGGCCAGCTGATGCTGTTTATGACACACTACAGATAAAAATGACAAAAACAACATACAAAAATCACTGTCAATTATAATTAAATACACATTTCAAGAATCACACACGATAATCAAGCCAATTGGAGTATTATTTGGAGATGAGATGACTAATTCCATTTCATTCAGATTTACACTTCTCTGAGATTATTACCAAAATCACGTACCACTGGGGTCAACACATCATCTCTCTCTCGTGGGAAAATGACTGGATGCACATCCGGACGCTGACAAAGTAGTGGCCACAGCATGGTCTCCTTCAATCCTTTCCTAAGCTGCTTGATTTGCCTCATAGTTCGTCCGATAACCTAGTAAGAAAAAAAAAACATTAAATAACATTACAGAACGGGTTAAGAGTCGTGTTAAAATGCACACTACCGCATGATGTAGAAGCCTCTCATAAAGCCATCGTCGATTAGAATTGTTCACTGGAGGAAGGCCCACGAAAAGCACACATCATTAATGCTTTCCTTCTCGTCAGGTGTTCGTTCAGATTCTCCTTCAAGCTGAAAGTCACAAATGTTTTAATAAAATGGTTTAATTTATATTTACTATTAAATAAGCAAATGCTCTCAATTATTAACATTTGCTGCATAACAACAGTAACACAATAAATACAGAAATAAATAAATATCTAAATGCAGCATATATACCATCATAATTTTCTGACGCAAATCAAAATCTGGACAGTGTGAAATCTGTCCAACAGCTGTTTCAGCGCTGCCGCCAGACATGACCTGGACAACAGCAGGGCTAAGTCCTGACAAGGGTGGCCCTCCATGAAGAAAGCAGTGACCGATCATTCTACCAGCCGTCAGAAACAGGTCACTATCCACCAGATGTGCAGAGGAAGATGGTACGAGATGATCTGGCTCTCCATCAAAAATCCTTGTAATATGAGCATTTCCTGAAAAACAAGAAACCAAGATATTTTGTGGTCAGACACTGAAGGAGACAAAAGTTAGGCAGAGCTGACTCAGAAACTGATGAAGTAAGGGCATACCAAAGCTAAGGTGAAAGCCCCATTTTAATTTCTGTGTGGTCATTGAAAATAAAAAACGGTTTACACCCTCTCCAATAGCAGGATCCCCTAGGAAATAAAAAAAAGTGTAAATATTCTTATTTACTCCAGCTATTGCTTGTACAAAATACATACATTTAGGAAACCACCTTCAAGCCTGGTTTTCAGAGGAGATGCCCATTTCGCATTGCATGCTTTGTAAAAAGCACTGAGAGAGCCTCTTCTTGGTCCGAGATGCTGCTTGTAAAAGGTCAAGGTGCATGTAGAGTGGTTTCTCAGATGCATGAACTTGCATAACAGATTGCCTGTACAATTCAGCTGCAGTAATGGGGTCTTGTACAGTTTTCCAATCTACAAAACATTTTTACATTAGTGGTTTTAAAGAGTCAGGGAAGGGTTCTAAATAAAATCAAGACCATTTGACCTGTATGCTTTTCAGCATAAGATTTCAAGGACTGCTTGTATGAAAACATTATGAAGATCATAGAGAAAGAAACATGTATGTAATATGCTACAAACCCTGTGCTTCATCAGTAAAGTCAGACAGTGATGCTGGTGAAGTAGATGGTAGATTGTGGTTGGGTGTAGTCTGGGAAGCTATGCCTGATGGGCCAGCCTCTTCCGCGGTGTCAACATCCACTGTCTCAATGTCGGACAAATCCCAAACAGGACACTGGCTGAAAGACAAAAGTAATTAAATTTTGTACAACAAAAATACATTGGCGAAAGCATGTTTTCCCCCCAAGATACTGATTTTGCCATCTAAATAACATGAAAGTGAAAGAGTGATGTGACGTGTAGCAGGGGCGTAGCAAGCTTTTTAAAAGTGGGGGGGGTGGATGTGGTTTGTTTATTAACAATAAAAACGATGAATACAATGACAGAAGGGTACAAAAGCTATAGCATACAAGATATAAAAAGCTATCTTAGAAATAAGATTAAAGAAGTTTCTTATAAACGTATTCACAGATTTTATCCAGCAAGTCATTACTTACAAAAATTAAAAAAAAGGAATAAATGTAAATTGTACTTTTTGTAATGAATATGAGGAGACTGCCTTGCACTTATTTTGGCACTGTGCACTCAGTTACACTATGGGGTAAGGTCCAAAGGTTTATTAGGGAGAATATTCAGTGTTTAAAACATTTTTCACTCTTATGGGAAGATGTACTTTTTGGCTTAACTGACTATCCTGACCAAAAAGAACAGTACTTTTACTTAATTAATTTACTTATTCTGTTGACCAAATTTCACATTCATAAGTGTAAATTTAGCAATAAAAAAAACAAACAATTTTATGGTTTTGTTAACTGAAATATGTATTTATATTGACAGTATCAGAGACTCTGTAAATAAGAAAGCAGTAAGAACTTTAAAAATTTGTAAATTTTGCAATTTATTTATTTGATTTTATGCGTGTATAATACTTACCTCCCCAATTGTTTTGTTTGTTGTAATTTGTATTTCCATCTTTTTCTGTTTCTTTTTTTACTTTTTTGTTTCTTGATAACATGTTGTATGGTATAGTTCTTCGGAAAAAAAAAAAAAAAGATATAAAAAGCTCCCATTTAAATTAGTGATACTAGAAAAGTATAAAAACACACTCGGAACACGGAAAATAATAAAATAAGTGAAAATACGCAACAGTAGACTTGCTAAAGAATCAGAATCAGAAATACTTTAATAATCAGAGGGGGAAATTATGTTTGTTACAGCAAACTCCAGATATACAATATATAATATATATATATTAAGAACAATATATATATATATATATTAAGAACAAATATATATATATATATATATATATATATATATATATATATGCAAACAACTACAACCAAACTGACCAATGAACATATGACCAACTACCTCTCATTTAAAAGAACCAAAAGTGCTCTTTCTGCCCTCCTTACAGGAGACAAACTGTTCAGCAATCTTTGTTCTGTTTACCCTGTCCAGCTTGTCTTTATGTACATGGCACACAGCAACACTGTTGAGGCGGGTTTGGGTCATGGTGCTGCGTAGCCATGTTATCAGCCTCCGGAGGCTGCTGAAACTCCTTTCTGACTCTGCTGATGACACAGGCACAACTAGGAGGAGTCGGGCAACTGTTTCGACTTGGTCAAAGAGACCACGGACCTCTGGGGTCATCCGTTGAAGAACAGCAACAATTTCAGTACTAGACTGGAAGCTGTACTTCATTCTGAACAACGCAAGCTGAACTTTGAGGATGTCTGGGTTGATTTCTGGGTACTGTTGGACAACATCATGTATCTTTCCAGTTAAGAGAATTTGTTCCAGGTGCCTTAACATTTGCATTCCCTCCTGCTCAAATCTTTCTCTAAACTGCATGTCAGCAACATCCAGAACTTTGTAGAATTCAGTCCTGTAGTAGTCAGAAGGGGACACATGTACATGTGCAGGAGCACTACCTGTGAAGCGCTGAGGTGGGATACGGACACGAGGAGAGGCAATTGGAGTGAGATGGAGTGTCTCACACATCCTTGTTGCTTTTGTGTAAAGAGCCTGAAAACTCTCTGTGTTTCTCTTTTTGCTGAAACTTTCCTTAACACAGGCAACAGCTGAAAGCATACCATCTAGGGTCTGTGTTCTTCTCTGGAGGGACATATTCAAAACCTCCAACTCCCCTGTGATCTCCAAAGCACACACAAGACCAAGGACAACATTTCCCTGCTGAAATGTCTCATACAGCCCCTGTGCCTTACTAGCCGCATCAGACTCACTCATTGCCATCTCAGCCAAAGCCTTGTTTATGCACTCGTACTGGTTTAGCACACTTCGGATGGCACTAGTGCGGACCGTCCACCTTGTTGGACACAGAGGTCTTATAGTGTGACATGGACCCTCACCCTCCTCAGACCTTGCAATTCCCTTAAATATGTCCTTCAGTTTCCCTGACTGCCCAAACAACACTCCCAACTCATTGACCCAATCCAGAGAATTCCGTATAAATATTGAGGCAGTACAGGACCTCTGTGTAATTAGGTTAACACAGTGGGCAGCACAATGAACATAGGGAGCCAGAGGTTGTGTTTTTCTTACAATGGCCTGTGCTCCATTGTATTTGCCAGCCATATTTGCGGCCCCATCGTATGCTTGGCCACGCAACCCAGTGATAGGCAAGTTTAGGCGCTGCAAAACATCCATGACTACTTTTGCTAGATTTTCTCCTGTTGTCAAAGAAACCTCATAAAGACCAATAAATTCTTCACGAGGGACTAAATCCTTGTCAACATATCTCAAACACACTGCCTCTTGCTCTTTTCCAGACACGTCTCGTGTCCCATACATCATCACAGAGAACTGAAGGTGTGGAAGTGATTTGATGTTTTCAACTACTTCGCGTATGATCACGCTGCTGAACAAAGTTAGAATTTCATTTTGAACCATAGCTGAAGTATATACATCCTTTCTACCACCTGTCAACCACTTGGTTAGAGAGGGGTCATCCTCTGATTTGTACTTCAGAACCTGTTCAAAATTTCCCTCACCACATTCATGGCCCCTAAAAGGTAAGCCCTGCCTAGCCAACATCTGCACAGCACCAATGATTTTTGAGAAGACATCCCCTTGCTTCCTCTTGCTGTTTCACACTCGCACTAGATAGCTGAACCTGTACTGATTGATCTTCATAGATGTGCGTTGTCATGGCTGTCTTATGACTATCAGATCTCTCATGCACAGTAAATCGCTCAAGGGCTTTTTTCCAATTTTTAAACCCAGATGAAATGAATGCTGAATCAGCATTCTTGGCAAGAGGTGATGTCTCAGAGTTAAAGGCTTTGGAGCAGTAAAAGCACAATACACCCTCAACACCAGGACTGACATGGAGCCATGGAAATTTCTGGTACCACTGAGTTTGAAAACTCAGAGTATATTTGGGCAAGGACTGTTTTGCAATTATTTTTGGATCTGGTTGATTGGGCTTACTGAACTGATGGCGAGTAACAGCCACGTCTGAGTTCTCTGCTCCTCTCTCAACCATTTCATCTTCATCCTTATCCTCTCTGACCTCTCCCTCACTCTGTTCTTCTGGCCTGCCTGCTTCGTGCCTGCCTGCTTCGTGCCTGCCTGCTTCGGGCCTGCCTGCTTCGGACCTGCCTGCTTCGGGCCTGCCTGCTTCGGGCCTGCCTGCTTCGTGCCTGCCTGCTTCGTGCCTGCCTGCTTCGGGCCTGCCTGCTTCGGGCCTGCCTGCTTCGGGACTGCCTGCTTCGGGCCTGCCTGCTTCGGGCCTGCCTGCTTCGGGCCTGCCTGCTTCGGGCCTGCCTGCTTCGGGCCTGCCTGCTTCGTGCCTGCCTGCTTCGTGCCTGCCTGCTTCGTGCCTGCCTGCTTCGGGCCTGCCTGCTTCGGGCCTGCCTGCTTCGGGCCTGCCTGCTTCGGGCCTGCCTGCTTCGGGACTGCCTGCTTCGTGCCTGCCTGCTTCGGGACTGCCTGCTTCGTGCCTGCCTGCTTCGGGCCTGCCTGCTTCGGGCCTGCCTGCTTCGGGCCTGCCTGCTTCGTGCCTGCCTGCTTCGGGCCTGCCTGCTTCGGGCCTGCCTGCTTCGGGCCTGCCTGCTTCGGGCCTGCCTGCTTCGTGCCTGCCTGCTTCGTGCCTGCCTGCTTCGGGCCTGCCTGCTTCGGGCCTGCCTGCTTCGGGCCTGCCTGCTTCGGGCCTGCCTGCTTCGGGCCTGCCTGCTTCGGGACTGCCTGCTTCGTGCCTGCCTGCTTCGTGCCTGCCTGCTTCGTGCCTGCCTGCTTCGGGACTGCCTGCTTCGTGCCTGCCTGCTTCGTGCCTGCCTGCTTCGGGCCTGCCTGCTTCGTGCCTGCCTGCTTCGGGCCTGCCTGCTTCGTGCCTGCCTGCTTCGTGCCTGCCTGCTTCGGGACTGCCTGCTTCGTGCCTGCCTGCTTCGGGCCTGCCTGCTTCGTGCCTGCCTGCTTCGGGCCTGCCTGCTTCGTGTCTGCCTTTTCCTCCCTCTTCATCTCTGTCTTCCTCACTCCTGGCCACATCCTCACATACACCCTAATCAAAACGTTTGAAATGAAATTGTGAATTTGATATAAACACACCAGACACACGCATGCACAAACATTACACAAACACACACGCATGGCCTCTCTTCCTTCATAGACCTCTTTCAGAAACTGTAATATTCATTTCATTGCTCACCTGTGAACCTTCCTGTGCTCTCTCTGAAACTGATGGCTCCAGCAACTTTCTCTCCTAAACAAGGGTGCAGTGGTAAAGAAATAGGGTCAAACAGTTACAGCTGTGGCACTAGCAAACCTCAGTGAATACTGAAAAGTAATATCATGAAATAAATGCAAACAATATCTAATGATAATAGGCTACTGCTGTTTAATGTCAACATTTTTCAACTTTCAGCTTTCAACTTCACTTACAGGATTTCTCTTGAAAAAGATGTCAATCTTCTCCTGCCTCTTTCTTTTCTGCATCTTAATGATACTGCGTGACAAAAAGACAGTGGTAAGCTTAATAGTGACATGGGTCTGACAGGACTGTGACTGCTAAATTTTGCTTACTTGCGCCCTGAAGAGGGGAGATATATTTATAAAAATAAAAATAAAAAAGGCCACACAAAGCTTTTTCTCTGGTGGTATAAATAATGTAACAATTTACTGTTTTTAAACATTAAAATAATATACACTTTTCTTTCATAGTTCTTAAACAGATATGCAAACAATGGGTCTCATTCATGAAACACGAGCAGAACGAATTTTTGTGTAAATCGTGTGTAAAGTGGTTCTGGCGTAAATTTTCGGATTCATTAAAATGTTCGTATTTTCCAAATGTTAGTTGGTACGAAAGAAATCTACACCTGCTCCCAGCCACGCGTAAATAGTACGTTTAACATCCGAAGTTCCGAACGTTTTGCTCATTAATAAGGCTGCATTTTAATTCACCTTAATCGGGTACATATTTACACAGCATTTTGAAAAAATATTATAGTAATTACATACGGTTTTTCTTTTTACTTTTATTACGAGAGCCAGTAATAGCATCTGCAAACGGCACACAAGTCCGCAAGTTTTTTTTTTTTTTTTTTTACTTATTTATTTATTTATTTTATATTCAAGCTGTTTATTAATTTTTTTTTTTTTTTTTTACAAGTCCGCAAGTCACAAGTGTTGCAGTCAAGCTTCATGTCGAACCATTTTCTTTTTACTTCTGGGATTGTTCGATTAACAGATGAAACTCCATTAACTGCATCTGTACCCAGATAGCAGACCAACATTGATTCTACATTGAATCAATGTTAATGCATTAACCAAAAGATCATTGAATCAATGTTGAAATTTAACATTGATTTTTCATCAGGTTTGCACCCTGAAATAATGTTATATCAACGATGAAAAATCAATCAATATGGTCATAAAATCAATATTATTTCAACCATAATTAAATCACTTATTTAACATTGAATCAACATAAAATCAATCTTACTTCATGTACAGCAAGATTCTATGCTAGTTTATCATGCTTGTACTCTGCATTTTTAAATGACTCCTTTCAGACAGAAACCATATAGGTGTTATGGAGTAACAGTTGGGTTGCAATTAAATATGTTTTTTAATCAAAATGTCATTCAAAGTAAACTACATCCTTCAGTTTACAAGCAAATGTATTTATTTATGCCCCCAAAACTGAACATGAAATTTCACATTCAGAAAAAAAATGCATTTTGTGGTGACAAAGACAGTGCAGTAAGTTACTACGGTAAGAAAGAATGAAACATTACTCTGATAAATATTTCAAGTTCAATTTTATTTATGTATCACATTTAGAACAGACCAAAGTACTTTACAGAAGAACAACATTAAACAATATAGCATGCATTCTATAAAAAAAAAGATATAACATGAATTATAAAATAAAACAAAAATAAGAGCAACATAGCTGAGTATAACCATAAAAAAAGAACTAGAACAGAAATCAGAACTCAGATATAAATTAATAACACCAACCAAAGAAAATAATCAATATACTAAATAAAATAGGTAGGTTTTAAAACAATTAAAACGTAGGCAGAGAAGGGGCTGCTCTAATGGGCAAATGCACACTTACCTCTAACGTTACTTGGGTAAAATACCATACTGTAATTCTAATGAACTCAGGGGTTTCCACCACGAGCAATACCCCCAAGCCGTTCAGGGGCGTAACGGAGCCATCTTTGTACCGAAACAGAAACAAATAAACTCTGAGGCCTCCTTTTTCCTCTGCCGCCTGCTGTTGTAAGGCATCTAAACAAAACAAAACACAATTAGAAAATATTTGGAAATATGACTAATTATAAATGACAAATGTACTACAAAATTAAGAGAAACTTGAAATTTTGAAAAATACCCTGAATTCAAAATCATTTGAATTTATTTTACTATTTAATTAATTTTAGTATAGACCCTATTACAGCTGTTATTTCTATATTTTTTTACCCATTTTTGGAAGTTCTGGAAACGCTATATCATCATGGATAAAAATAAATAAATAAATAGTTAGCTATTATTGGAATACAAAAATTATATTAGCTGTCGTGCCCGTCGTCTCCCATTTGCGTGCCCAACTAACGTTATGAACTCACGCTTCTTTGCGCCTTTTTTGACTTAAGGGTTAGTTCACACAAGAATGAAAATTAACAATTTACCCACTGTTAGTTTTACCAACGATGACGTTTGGTAAAAGACAAATTTAAATTCAATATGGGAAAATCCCGGCCGTTGGTTTGTTCGTGTTATTAATAAATTTAACATAGCAGTTCATTCCGACTCACCCAGGAAAAGCAAATAAGTTGTAAGAAATATAGATACATAAAAATGAGAAATGAAAGATTAGAGATTTAAGATTAACTTACCTCTAAAAATCACTCTGTCGTTGCCCGAATGCTTCGTCTGTCTGTTTCGCGCTTGAAATCTGTTAGCTGCGTTTGAATTCTTTTGACTGTTATCCACGCTTCGATCTGATTGGCGGTTGGCAACCAATGTTAGCATTGTCTAGGCAACCAGTGGAGAAATTTAAGCTGACCAAAAATCAACATTGATTCAATGTTTGTCTTTTCAACACTGAAAAACATTGAATTATCAACATTGATTCAATGTTTGTCTTTTCAACACCGAAAAACATTGAATTATCAACATTGATTCAATATTATTTTAACATTGAATTTTCATCATTGTTCCAATATTATTTTAGCATTGATTTTTCAACATTGATCCAATATTATTTAGCATTGTATTTTCAACCTCAACCAAAATGATGATTCTGATGGAATTTCAACATTTAATCAATGTCACCTTGCTATCTGGGTAATATGCTGCCAAGCATTTTTACCTAAAGCACCTAAAAAATCCTTTTTTTTAGGACCTGATACGCCACTATGTAGGCCTATGCTTGAAAATAAAATGTGGCGTTTTGAATGAACTTCTGATAATAAAACTTCAATTTCTGCATCTGAGAAATTTCTCTTCTTCATTCGCTTTTGAGAAGACATGTTGAAATCCTTAATTCGTTTCGTGTCATAATATGATGCCCATATATAGTTGTCAGTCGGTTTTAATGGGCGGGATTTATGGTAATTGAGAGAATGAGCGTGCACGCGCGTCCCATTTACGACTGATTGGAATTCATTAAACCACACACACATTTCACTATCAAATCTGACGTTTACGAAGTATTTGTGAAGCAGGAGAAGAATTTTCGGGAATGTCTCGCAAATCACTCACATATTTACTCGTATATTTACGAATGTTTCATGAATGAGACCCAAGGTCATGATTTCTCACTTTTTTCTCCTCAAAAGGTACAATCAAACACAACAGGTAAGTATCCACTAAAGTATTCAGCTAATCAACAAACAACGCTCAAAACATCAAAATCAATTGCACTGGCAATAAACCCATAAATACACTGCTTAATAATGACAATTTGTCCCTCTTCCTCGTCAATCCCCTGCCTTCTTCATCACAGTTACTTTATACACTACATACCACATACATAACTGAATTTAGCTAGCTGCTGAACAATATCCAAATTAGCATTAGTCTAAAAAACGAAATATAATACAGAAAACACTCGACATGTCAACAAAACATAAAAAGAACATCTTCCCAAACACATATCAAGCTTATTTAAAAACCTCCAAAGCATAAACACTCATTCAAAGTACCTGGAAGACGTAAATAACGATAAACATTCAAGTAACTTGAATCAAGTTCCCGCCTCAGCACGAGCTGGCGATACATCTAACACACCAAGAGAGGCGGGACTTAAGGCAGAACAGCCAATCATCAGCCGGTCACACTCAAAGCCGGTGTCACGTTTGAGAGGGAGGGGGAGAGGAGGCAGCCGCAGCGAGCGCAGACACAGAGCGGACAGTGAAACGGAGGAACGACTGTAGTAAGGCGTTTGTGCAAAACTGCGGAAAACCTGCAGAAAAAGTGTGGGTGTTTAACCCTCTCATCGGGAAAAGTGTGGGTGTTAAAACACCCACATCCCCCACGGGTGCGACGCCCCTGACGTGTAGCAAGGTATGGTGTCCCATATAGGAATTTGTGCTCTGCCTTTCACCCATCCATGTGCACACACACAGCAGTGAGTATTGAACACACACTCACACACACACTGTGAACACAGACCCAGAACAGAAGGCAGTGGTGTCCGGGGAGTGATTGGGGGTTAGGTGCCTTAAGTTTGGGTTTACCAGTTGTGGGCAATGAGAGTGGAAGAGAGAGCTGTTCATTCACACACACCCCCCCCTGCATAACCAAATGCAGAATGTATACCAGCATAAATACACCCACTTTGTAAATAACACTAATAAATATTGGTTGAATGATAGCAAACTCTTTGTGCTCAAGTACAAACCTTTCTCCACAAGCACTGGCATGAATCTCGATAAAATCAGGAGGGAACATAACTTGGCATATTGGGCAGCTTTTACTTGTGGCGGATTGGTCTTCTTTATTCGTGGGATCACTTTTAATAGATGTTTCAGGGGAAGCTAAACTAAAAACAAACCGACTGGTCAAGGGTCAACTCAACAGAAGCGCACAACCAAAACATAAAAAACATAGTTAAAGTAAGAATAACTACTTTAAAGTTGGTGTTAATCTATGCAATTATAATGAAGTAATAAATGTGATCGTTAAGACTTACAGACAATCTGTGTACTTGCTTCCAAGCAATCACTTGATTCTTCTTCTGCCTCCTAAACAGAGAATATGAAAAAATAAATGAATTAAATCAAAGCGTATGTTTTCTATAATAATAACAAAAACAATGCAAGTTCAAAACAGTTTAATGAACATTTCAGACTTACTTGGTCACTGTCTGTGTAGAAAGTGTTCCCTTTTAGCAGCACATGGACTCTCCCAGTTACCCCTGTCATTCAGTGAGAAATGGACTATTCCAAAACTTTCCACCGGAGTTCGCAAAGTGACGGAGAAGAAAGTTGACGGATGATAATGGGAAAAGGAGATCGGCTGAATATTGTATATAGTTTGTAGAGTGGAGTATAGTGTATTAGCCCAAAACGGAGGAGTTTTATAGATTGTGCGTGTGCGTGCATTACAGTAAGTAATCACATAATTACTGCACAGTCTCAACGAACGCTAATCCGACTGTATCTGTGTTTACATTTAATGTTGTTTATTTAATTATATTCGGCTGCTGTGACATTACTGCCATTACATGTATATTTATGTCATTTGTTGTGAGTATTAGTTATATTTATTCCTTATAAACCGTAATGCACGTTGTATCTCAGGTCGCGCACATGCGCTCATAGTTGTTTACCTCTCGGTTTGACGGCACATGCAGCGGTAGCCATGCTCGCATGCACAGCTCGTGCACAGCGTTAGCACACTGTATTTTGTTCTGTAAACTCAAGTATTTCATCATAGAAATTGTATTGTGTTATATTTTACCTTTATTCGTCAGTAATTTACCAAATAAGCTTTATTCATATTGTTCTTGAGTTTTGTTTATATCCATATTCATATCTGTATTTTGTATTCACAGAACCACACATCTATGCACCTTTAATAAAACAACGATTTGGAATATAACCTGAGTGAGACATTGTTCTGACCGGACAACCTGTAGCCTTCAGCCAAACCTGAACTAGCAGCTAGAGTGAATACTCACAAGATTTTTCAGTCTGGCTTGCTACAGGACTCTACATGCAAAGCCAGAGCTTGTAATGGCACAGTTTCACCACATGTCTTGCACTGTGATTTGGGCATTTTGCTGAACTCTGGGGCATCAAAAGGAAGTGGTGAAATATCGATTTCATCCTGAAGTGGAACAATGAAAAGCATATGCCTTCCATTATTAGAGGAGCTCTTGAGTAGCTTTGCTGTGTATCCCTCAGATTCTGGTGGGATCACGGTCAGTTTCCTCTGGCCACTTCCACCTTCAATACATTAATATTTGGAATAATGTGCATTGTCTATGTTAAATAATGCATGCACTAAGCTAGCAGCATTAGTACTGGCTAACAAAAAATATGCAAACAATGGAGATACATTAAGAGACATCAAAAAGTTAAACATCAAAGTCATAAAAGAGTTAAACAAGGGATAATAGATTATAACTACTGACCTGACGCCTTGTATAAAAGCCATCCACCCATTAAGTTCTCCAATTTAGGATACTCAACTGCCAGAGATGCTGTGATCTACAGAAACAAAATGTAATGAATGCACACATCATATACATTGTTCCTGCTTACTGGAAATAATACTGAATTTAAAAACTCTCACCTCTGCATGGTTGCTGTTACCAGGTAAAGAAATATGGCGTTTACCTAACCCTGCCATTAACAATTTAAGTTCTTGAGATGCTTGTGGGGTCCTATCTGTTGGTGCTGGGAGTAAGTAAAACTGCAGACTAGTGTGCTTTGTGGCGGCTACAACAGCTTTGGTCACTGGAGTAGGAAATCTGCGTTTGCCGCTGGTTCTTTCTTTTCTAAACACACTAGGAAAGGACCTGTTGAAAGTATTCAAAAAAGGAGATGCAATATTTTCAGGATTTAAAAAACTTGTATTTGTCGCAAACACAATAATATAAATTTAAGAAATGATATGTAACCTAGTCATCTCTTGATGAATGCTGGGCTGCCTCAATCCCGGATTTTGACCGCCAGGCGGATTTAGAGTCAGACCCCGGGATTGGTTCTGACCCTGAACCTGTTCCTGACCAGCTGTTGCCGTTATGAGGGACAGCAAGTTTCTTGCTGCACTTTCAATGAGTGCATACTCTGGCTGTTAATTAAAAAAAAGAGAAAACAAATAAATAATAATAATAATAATGTGATTATTTCAGGCATGTAACAATACACTCGTCGCACAATTGAGTTTGATACACGATACTGATCTTGCAATACAGTACAATACACTGACAATACTTTAAATTCAAAATAGAGTTAAAATGGTATTTTGTTATTATAAATTCACACATATGGCAACTCATTAATACTGATTATTAAAGTACTATATTTGATATTACATTAGAGGTGAACTTAGGCTATATTTGGTCGGTACCTTCTTGGTTTACCATATTTGATGTAACATTAACATATCTGACACAAAACTAAACGTCTAAACTTCATAAATGACTCTTTACTGCATATTGCTGCTATCCACTATACTGTTGCAATTTTGTATTGTAAAATATTGTGACAAAAAATATTGATAACGTTATACCCCCTGCATTATTTAAAATGTTCTCTGCAAAAACAATTTCATCATCATATGTACAAATAATATAAAAGTATATATTTTTTATATCCCCGTGACCCTAAGTGGATAAAAGGGATGGATGGATGGATTGATTGATAGATGGATTTTTATGGAGAAAAACCTCCCTAACTTAAATGTTTTCAGCCATGTTTGTCACTAACGTTACTGATTTTGCACTGATCGGTCACAATATCTTTAAATTATTGTTTTCGGGTTGGCATTGTCAAAACCTCAAAAGGTTAATTAGATATTGTAAGACAGAAACTCACCTGTTCACCGCTCATTTTCCTCAGCTGTAGGCTGTACGCAGCAGGCAACCACGCGTTTCAGTGCTTCTCCTGGGAGAGTAGCTAAACTAATCCCCTAGCTTAGCGCCATCTACTGTTGTGGAAGAGGAAGTTACTCAACTGCATTTGTGAGAAAATCTGCCTGGAAACACATTTGTGAGAAAATCGAGCGGAGAGATCTCATACAGACAGGTATGCATTTGTATGCATTAGATTTGGTATTTGTTCAAAGGTTACATACAATTTGTAGGATGGTTTGTATTTATTTGTGAAATATCATTCAGGCTCATTTATTTATATTTGTGAAACACAATATTACTCCACTACGTTTTCGCTCAAATTGACCTTTGTATTTGAACATTGCTCTCTGTTTGTTTGCGAGTCAAGTTTTCCTTTGCAAAGCGGATCGAGTTTGTTTGCAAAATGCTGGATTTGTTTGTTTAATTATGGCACATATTTCGCTCCATAAGTTTTCCCTTGCATGTCTTCATGTGTACTGCAAGCATTAACTCATCAGAGGACTGCCGTTTTCACCATTAGACTATGTCATGTTTGATGGTGGCTAGAGTAACGTTAGACATCTATCCATAAAATTCCTTTTTCGTCTTCTTTGTGCTGCGTGGTGATTGGAGACCAACAGCCAATCACAATTGACCTTTAATTTTCTGATTGGTTGATTTTGTGGCACAATTGTAACGCTGTTGCAAGTTGAGCGAGCGTGTGTGTCAAGAGTTGAGCGCGCACAGAATTAAGAGGTTGAGAGAGAGAGAGAAAAAGAGTAAGGGAAAAGAAAAAAAAATAAAAGAAAAAAAGAGAAAAAAAGGGAAGGGGAAGGGGAAAAAAAGGAAAAAGAAGAAAATTCTTCTTTTTTTTTTTTTTGTAATGTAGTATTTTGTATGTTTATGACACTGTATATAATATATGTGACACCTACTATATGTATTTCTATTTGTATTTGTATTTTTTTTTTTATGTGATATGTATTGTAATGTATTTTCTGTAAACTGCTTTGGCAACAACATGTTTCTTTGTTCATGCCAATAAAGCAAGTTGAATTGAATTGAGAGAGAGAGAGAGAGAGAGAGAGAGAGAGAGAGGGACTTGACAGGAGCGCAGAGAATAGGTTTGTGAGAGAGCACCTGAGTAAACTGCGTGAGAGGGGTTATTATTGCACGTTAATATGGATAATAGCAAACAAGCAAATACATTTATTGAGCACGGAATCGTTTTTTCCTTTGCTGAAACGAATTTTTTTTTTTTTGCGATTGTTAATTTCTGTTCAAAATATAATGTAATGTGCTTGCAAAATATAGTTCTCTGTGCTCAAAACTTACAATTACTCGCTCAGGATTCAAGCACATATATAACGCCATATAATTAGGGAGGTGCAACCTACATGAGTGACAGAGCGAGAGAGAGAGAGAGAGAGAGAGAGAGAGAGAGAGAGAGAGAGAGAGAGAGAGAGAGAGAGAGACCACACACAATACGTCTCATCATAACAGTTCATACATGACAAATTTCCGAAAAAGATAATAAATACATAAGAATAGATTGAATAAAATACGAAAACATAAGAAATATACACAGTAGCGCGTCACACCCCAATTTGCATAATACCGCCCGTGATATAGTGGGAGACCTCGAGTACCGTAATTATCACAGTATTCACACACACGGATTCCACCACACTTCTCTCCAAAGTGCTCATTTAGAAACAAGAGACAAACTTTTTATTTTTATTTGTGGCGCTCTTACTCCTTAATAATGCTTAATTGCTTAGGCCTATATTAGGCATTTTGCATGACAAAAAAAATGTGCTGTCAAATATGCATACCAAATATTATAATCTCTACGGTAATATCGACTTCACATTTGGATTGCCTCTTGTCTGTCACAACCGTTTATACTCTCTACAGTCACAACGTCACGAAATCTAGTCAGAGTCAACACCAATGCTATTTTTAGTTAAATAAGAAATAAGAATCGCAATCGATGTTAAGCTGTGGTAATGTCATCCAAACGCCATCTTTCTGGAGCTGAAAAAAGTAAGAGGAAAAGAGATGATCGAAAGACAAGCTCAAAGTAAAGGTATGTTCTTCTGACTTTCTATAAATAGTATGTTATTTATTGCTGTATTATTAGTTTTAATAATAATAAATGTAACAATGCCCATGATCACAGACAGACAGACATGGAAAAATTGGGCCACACACACACAGGGATGCAAACAGCGCGCTTTTCGGCGCCTCCCGCTTTTTTCACGTCAGTTTGGGTGACTTGGGTCTGAGAGGGTCTGATTATAATTTCACAAAGTCATCTGAAGCCATTACACAGCTTAATGTGAGGGACAGAAGTCTATTTACATCATTAAATTAACGTTTACGGAAACTCGTTTTCCCTCCTCTGCGGCTGTCAATCATTCTCCATTCAGTAACGTTATTCAAACAGCGCGCGCGCCTCGTCCGGTTACAGCAGCATGCATGGTAAAACTCTCTCCAATGATATATTCACATTATAATGCTTGATCTGTAGATAAAAGGCTGTGGATTTGCATAAAATGACTTTATTTTGTGTATTTGTATTTTATGTTGTTGCTGTTTTTAACGACTCGCTACGGTCCGTGTGCCTGTTAGATCACACACATCACAAGGACTATAAATCGGCATCAAACGCACAATAACTGGAATTTAAAACTGTGAAGAAACAAATGATCAATAAACTGTTGGACAGATATACACTAGGATTTGTGCGCTCGTCATTTCTTCGCTTTGTGCCGTGAACTTTTAAATCCACACTTGTGCAGCGCAGCGCACTGTGACTCCATGTTGCTTTGAGCACATCATTCTGCGCCCGCGCTGCGCATACGCGCTTTTGCGCTCTGTTTTGAAGCGTTCATGGTTTCGCGCACTGAAAGATTATTAAAAGCCTATATTTTGTTATACCTAGCCTGCAGAATACATTTAAAATAAGCATAATTTAATTGTATATTATTTCTGTGCAGTGTAGTGTAGGCTAAATATACACACTTCTTGATTCAATTCTTCAATTCAATTCTTGATTCGATTCAATTCAATTCTTGACATTCATATATAAATATAAAATTGTGAAATGTATTTGATAGGCCTGATTGAATTTTATAAGAGTACTAATAGTAATTTGCTTTTATTAACGTGTAGTTTTTATATAATTACTGTGTAGATTTTTTCAAGAATTACTTTTTGCTGCTGATTTATACACTCACTAAGTTTAATAAAAAATACATAATACATTTATGTAATATTTAAAAGTGTTAACTGTAATCTTACACTGCAAAATAATAACTTACAAAGGATTAAATTCATCACAATTATGTAAGTATCTGGATATTTGCCGCGGGACGAGGGCTTCGATACCCTCTCTCTCTTTTGACCATACATGTGTTTGCATCCCTTTATTACCCATGCATTCTGTATAGATTCTTATCCTCTGATGAAGTTATCGTAGTTGTTTAAATTAAGGCGGCCATCTCAGGCCTAGGTGAAGGGTAGGTTGTAAAGAGCACGCAAAATGGCCGTTTTACCCATTTTGATATGCTAATTATGCAATTAATTTACGTTAACTCAACTGTCTCTTTCTCTGCAATTTCTCAACTGAGAATAATGGTCATTAATAATCACGATTATAATTTTGAGCAAAATAATCGTGATTATCAGTTTCATTATTATCATGCAGTCCTAACCCATTCTCCCTCCCCGCTAAAAACAGGTTTCTCCCTCTTTCCAAATTCATATTTAACCCACCATAAAATTTCTAAATAATGCAAAACATTTTTGTTATTGTGATCATCATAAAGGCCTTAAGATGACATGTAGTACTGCATTTCTAGTCATTATGCATAATTGTAACAGTATCTTATGCATTTACAAAAACACCTTTAATTTATGCTTTATTTTATATGCTTAATGTTTTACATGTGTGCTTTCTGTCTTTTATGTACTACTAGGGGCTATGCTGAAATCTCTTAGTGTACACACAGCTGCAGAGACAGTCACACACAGACTCAGTACAGCCTTTACACTGTCCATTAATTTCTGTTAATGTATATTTAATATGTAAGGGTCATCTGCTGATCCTCCTGAGGCAAATCCTCAGTCTTCAGAATCCCATCCATCTGATTCCCAAGCTAAAGAGACTCCTCCAACTGAGGAACTTCTGCAGATGCTCCAGCTAAAGTCCAGCACGCTCCACCTCTTGACCCAGCTCACTGGCCTTCTGTCTTCTCAGGTGCAATGAGATCAGATTTAGTGAACAGAGGTCCAATGCAACCAAAATCTTTCCCAGAAGAGAAGATGGTAGATCATGTCACCAACACTACTTTTACAGGACTTTGGTAAATGGTGAGCAAATCAGGAGAAGCTGGCTAAGCTATTCACCTAAAAGCAATGCACTCTTTTGCTGTAAATTGTTTTCTGTAAAAGAGTACAACTTAATCAGAAGTGGATTAAATGACTGGAAAAATGCCCCATCCCCTTTTACACACCCACGAGAACTCACCTGAACACAGGGCCGTAGCTAGAGGATTCGGGGCCCCCTGAAAATATACTGATGTGGCCCCTCCACCAATATCACATACTGTAAATAGATGAGCATGGAGGCCCAAATATAACAGAAGATGGTGATGTTGTTGTAAAACCTTTATTTTAAAAGTTAAACGTTTATATAAAAATTACAACTAATAAAAACTAACAAAAAGCAAGAAATTGTTGAATAATAATAAAACCAATTTTAAAAAAGTAACAGCAAAATAATGTTTTTTTTTCCATCAGTCTCTTAGAATTCATAAATCAAAAAGTAAACATTTAGAAATGGACAAGAATGCAGTCAAATTTAAAAAATAAAATCATTTATTGTCTTATTTTTTAATAAAGATAATATGGAACTGGTAATATATTATTAAATAAAGCTAATAAATGTATTCATCCAAGTGCAGTGTGTTGTATTCGTGTTTTCTTGATGTAATAAATACTTCATCAGCCGGCAGGTCAGGTACATAATGCAATGCGTCGTGACTCGTGTAAATGTTTTAACTCTAAAAAGAGGAATTTTGACCGATGTAATCATTCGGTGGATTGTGGTGCGCAGCGATAATGGAGAGGGACAGTACCCGGCCGGCAGGCTTTAGTCGACGGCAGTTTTCTTATTCCCAGCGAAATAACAATGCAACCTGTCTTTAAGAACGTATTGATCGACTGGGATACCACAACTCTCCTGGCCTCCCTCTCCTTCTGTTCATGGCGTTTCTGGTGCCTTGATTTATGTTTTCTTTTCCCCGAAATTTTCAGTCAGTCAGTCTCCTGCTCTTCCACCAAGTTCATCGTTAACTTCAGGCACTGCCGCCTCAACTCTGATTGGTTCTGTTCACGAACTGGGGCGGGACTTACAATTTTATTGGGTTCATCTGATGTTTGTCACTGACTGAATAATTAATAAATACTTTAGATCGGACTAAACCATTTTTAGGGAGGTAAGAGAAGCAGATTTTTGGAAAAAATATTTAAAGGAGAACTTGGTAACTTTTTTAACTTAATAAAACTGTCTAGAAATCATTTGGATGGTTAAACAACCTGTTCTGGTGATATTGGTGACTTTCCCCGCTCCCCCCAGCGTTCCCAGGCGGAAAACCAACCTTGCAACTTGGGGACTACCGTCCCGGCAAGATAGAAATTGGAAGTCTCGTGAGAAGCGAGGACGAGAACGAGAATGAGCGCGAAACACGAATTGCTTTACGGCAATTCGACATAAACACACACGCATGTATGATGTATTACCAGATTACCCACCTCGGTAGACATAGCTCCACACGATACAGTTGGCTTGCTCCGATCAAAACAAACGCACATGAGCAGCGGTAGAGAGGGGGAGGAGGCCGCCGGAAGTGAGTTTTTTACGACCGTGTTGTGAAATATACGCCCCCCCACAGCTGTAGGGGGAGCTCGTGGGGAAAACATGTGACAACAAAAGGAAAAATCAGCGAAGAAGTGACTAGAGTTCGCTAGAGTTACCGAGTTCTCCTTTAACCAAATTGCATGTTTTTCTGGTTTTCATTTAAATCTCAGGCATGCAACTAATATAAATATTATAATTATTTATACAACAGGGGCCTATATAGTATAACTGCTGGATTTTGTGGGGCCCCTATAATTGTCACCACCTTTCACCCCACTAGCGACGGCCCTGCCTGACCACATCAAGCATCTGGCAGCATGGAAGGAGTTAGAGATGCGTCTGGAAAAGGGGGAAACAGTAGACGTGCAGGAAATGTCACTTCTGGAGTTTGAGAAGAGGCGCTGGAGGGAGGTTCTTACCCGCTTAGTGGCCATAATCCAGTCCCTTTCACGCAGAAACCTGGCATTGAGAGGGTCAAGTGACACACTGTATCAGCCAAACAATGGTCACTTTTTAAAAGAGGTGTAACTCTTGGCTAAGTTTGATCCTGTAATGCAGCAACATATAGCAAGGGCACAACCTGCTGCTGGCAAGCAACCACATTACTTGGGGAAGACCATTCAGAATGAGTTAATTTCAGCAATGAGTGGCAAAGTAATAGACAAAATAGTGACAGCCATTAAAGCTGCTGAATACTTCTCAATCATACTGGATTGCACTCCTGATGTAAGCCACCAGGAGCACATGTCTGTTGTCTTACGGACAGTCTGTCTCAATGACGTTCCAGAGATCAAGGAGCGTTTCATTGGTTTCCCTGTAGCTGAAGCGACCGCTGGTGAATGCTTGTCAAAGCTGATTCTCGAAAAGCTGGAAGAACACAATCTCCAGTTTGATGATTGCAGAGGTCAAGCTTATGGCAATGGATCTAACATGAAAGGTAAACACAAGGGTGTCCAGGCAAGGCTGTTGAAGAAGAATCCTCGTGCTTTTTCTGTGCCATGTGGTGCACACACACACACACACACACTAAATCTGGCTGTGGCGGATGCAGCCAAAGCTTCTTCAGATGCAATGAGTTATTTTGGATATCTCCAGAAAATCTACTGCCTTTTTTCAGCAGCTCCTCAAAGGTGGGCAATACTTAAAACACATGTTGAGATCAGTGTAAAGGGCTGGACAGAAACAAGATGGGCGAGCAGGATTAGAAGCGTAGAGGCTCTGCGCTATCAGGCCTCAGAGGTAAGGGAAGCTCTCTAGGAACTGAGGGACAAGGCCACGGATGGAAACATCAGAACTGAAGTGGGCTCATCCCGCTTCTCCATTTGCTCTGTGGTGTGGTACGACATTCCTTCCTCTGTCCATCATGCAAACAAGCTGATGCAGTCACCTGACATGCCGTTAGATGTAGCTGTTGATCTTCTCAATAAGATACAGAGGTCCCTCACCGACTACAGAGTCACTGGTTTTGCAGCAGCTCAAGCAACAGCCAAAGACATCTGTGATGCCATGAGTGTAGAAGCCACACTGAAGCAGAAACACTTCGCCTATGAAGCTCATGATGAACCATTCATGGGTGCGTTGAAGATGCTAGAAGTGACATTCTTTTACACAGTTGTAGATGCTGTCAAATCTTCTGTTGAAGACCGGTTTGCCAGTTTCAGTGAAGTGAGAGACAAGTTCAGCGTGCTCCTCAACTTCAAGAGTCTGACACTAGGTGAATTGGGAGCACAATGTGAGACACTTAGTGAAAATCTATCGACAAACAAAGATGCGGACATCAGTGGAAGGGAACTTGCTCTTGAGTTGACAAACTTCCCACCGCTGCCGTCAAGCAAAATGACCCTGCTTAGCCTCCCGTCATTAATTCACACTCAGCATTTGACAGAAATTCACCCCAATCTCTGGACAGCTCTTCGAATCGCATTACCTGTTACTGTAGCCAGTGCAGAAAGAAGCTCTTCAAAGCGCGCACTAATCCACACACACCTGAGATCCACAATGGCCCAGGAGCGCTTATCAGGACTTGCTATTCTGAGCATCAACCACCAAACATGCGAGACTGTGTCATATGATGAGGTTATTGACGACTTTGCAGCAAAGAAGTCACGCAAAGTAAAAATCTAAATCTGTAGCCTTATATTTTATTATATCATTTATTTATTTTTTATTTGATTTACTTTTTATGTACAATTTATTTATTTTGTGTTTCATGTATATATATGTTTAGTTTCATTTTTCAAACTCACTTGCACTCTCGTTTGTTTAAATTCATGTAAATATTTTTTCATATGCACGTTGAATGTTACACTTTTATACACAGCCTAATTCTTTTTTATACACTACCGGTCAAAAGTTTTAGATCGGTAAGTTTTTTTAAATGTTTTTAAAAGAAGTATCTTCTGCTCACCAAGGCTGCATTTATTTGATTAATCATTCCTCATATGCTGATTGGCTTCATCCCTGTCTCCTCTCCACCAGTGAGCTGGTGTGTGGCGGGCGTTCTGGCGCAATATGAGGAGATTCCCCCCTTCTATGTAAACCGCTTTGAGGTCTCAGATTAAGCGCTATATAAATGTAACAAATTATTATTATTATTATTAAAAATACAAACTAAAACAGTAATACTGTGAAATATTATTCCAATGTAAATCATCTGTTTTCCATGTGAATATACAGTAAAGTGTAATTTATTCCTGTGATCAAAGCTGAATTTTCAGCATCATTACTCCAGTCTTCAGTGTCACATGATCCTTCAGAAATCACTCTAATATGATGATTTGATGATCAAGAAACATTCATTATTATTGTCAATGTTGAAAACAGTTGTTTACATTTTTATTTCATGATGCTTTGAAGAATAGAAAGTTCAAAAGAACAGCATTTATTTAAAATAGAATATTTTCTAACATTGTAAATGTCTTTACTGTAACTTTTGATCAGTTTAACTCATCCTTGAATAGAATTCTTAAAAATTCCTAAAATTCTTACTGACCCCAAACTTTTGAACGGTAGTGTATGAAGAGTTCAGGTGCAAAAGTCTCTAAGTGCCATCTGAAATTTTCTTCTAGACTGATCATTTTTATCAAGCTTGTATATTTAAATGAAGTAATTTCACTTAAATGGCAATGAAAATTACCTATTATCATTTAAGTGAAATTACTGAACTTAAATATACAAGCTTGATAAAAATGATCATTCTAGAAGAAAATTTCAGATGGCACTTAGAGACTTTTGCACCTGAACTCTTCATATATATAATTTTTTTATGTACAATTCATAGGGCTCAGAAGACAAGGAAATATTGTTGCACTCAGATGAAGGCTAGTTGTAAGTCCAGGTGCGTGAAAACCAATAAAATGTAGAAGAGACTGTAGATGGTTCACACTCTGAAAAAACTAGACAAAGTCTTTAACAAAAAGAATAAATTATTTTAATAGAGCAAGAGCAGACGTTTCAGCCATCATTGAGAATAGCTGGATGGCTGAAACGTCTGCTCGACGTGACAGATCCCTATAGCGTCACGTGAACGGATGATCTCTAGCTAATGAACAATGTTAAATACAGTTGTTGTTATAATAAATAAAAAAACACATTATATGTCTGGGCTGATTAGGTGAGTTTTTTTTTTTTTGTCTTGAGAAAAATGAATGCCTATCTTGTGTAGCATACCTAATATTTATCCATATTTATATTTATCAAATCACAAGCACTGAACTGAATTGAAATCATAAAATTTGTGTCAAGCAATTAAAAAAAAGCTTATCAGAAATTGTACCATGTAAACAATATAAATTGTTGTTACTAAACCTAATACAATTCTGCTTAGTTACTAAAATGTTCAGGGTTTTTTTTACACCAATTTGATAATTAAAAATAAAATATTTAAAAAGTATATAATTATCCAACATCTGACTAATTCAAAATGAACCTCAAAACATGAAATGCTAAATGGTGGTTATATATAGGCCTATCTAGCATTACAGAACATGTGTCAGAAGGTCGTCTCGCAGTGACTGAACAGTGTCTTACAAGTCTACGCTGTTATAATGTTATCTGACATTATGCGTGTCTGCTTCATTACAGCCTATTGTGAGGAAAAAGCTTAGCGTGGTTTAATGTACCTAAACAACGATCAGTGATCACCACATTTCTCTCTCATATTGCTCCGGAGAGAGACATTTGGTGATTATTGATCGTTGTTTAAGTACATTAAAGTAAGTACATTAAGTACATTAAACCACGCTAAGCTTTTTCATGTTAACCGTTTTAGAATCTCCCACTTAAAAAAAAGATTAAACAAAATCTGATTGTTACTTTCTGCCAGTCATTCCACTGTTATCATTTAACTGTTTAATTAATTATTACATTTACATTTTTATATATATATATATATTAGGGCTGGGGGAATTAACGCGTTAATCTTTGCGATTAATTTGAAATGTTTAACGCGTTAAAAAAAAATAACGCAATTAACGCAGCACTTTTTTTTTGCCTTGTTTTAATGATTTCCTGTTGCGGCTGCTATTGAAAAGACCGAAATATGCCGTCCCGCCTCTCCGTGTTCGGCGATTAGGTTTCATTCTCGCGCAGCTTTCATGAGCGGGTCTTTTCCGCTCCGTGTGTGTGTGTGTGTCGGCGCGCTCTGTCATTAACGGCCCAGCGGCGCGCTCTCCTTTCCGTGTGTGTGTGTGTGTGTGTGTGTCGGCGGCTCTGTCGTTAACGGCCCAAACGCTTCAATCATGTACCGAGCACTGGAAAAGTAAAGTCCACTCAAATAACGTGAAATTTCTCAGTAGACTTCTGTTTGCTGAGCTGGTATAGCCATGCTGGGGCAACAATGGTAAAATTACCTGCTCTGATCACATGCTCTGGTAATAATAGCTTTGTAGGACTAGGCTATATTTTATTTTGATAATTAGTTAAAAAAATAAATCAAAATAATAATAATAATAATAATAATAATCTGTTAAATTGATTATGTTGATTGATTATTGAAAAATAATAATATATTGATATATTGATGTTTAATATTTTAATAAAGGGCTATTTTCTGTCTCTGTGCTGTTTAATTAGGTGATTCTAAGTTAAAAGGAATAGTTCACTTTAAAATGAAAATTCTATCATCATATACTCACCCTCATGTTGTTTCAAACCTGTATGAATTTCTTTCTTCTGCTGAACACAAAGGAAGATATTTAGAAGAATGTCAGTAGCCAGACAGTTTCTGGGTCCCATTGTCTTCCATAGTAGGATAAATATATACTATGGAAGTCAATGGTACCAGCAACTGTCTGGTTACTGACATTCTTCTAAATATCTTCCTTTGTGTTCAGCAGAAGAAAGAAATTCATACAGGTTTGAAACAACATGAGGGTGAATATATGATGACAGAATTTTCATTTTAAAGTGAACTATTCCTTTAAATATTGATGATTACAAGCTTGGGGGAAACTCAATTAATTGCAATTAATTACAGAAATTGTGCAATTAATTAGTTAATTTTTTTTAATCGATTCCCAGCCCTAATATATATATATATATATATATATATATATATATATATATATATATATATATATATATATATATACAACCATACATACAATTTAAATTATATTTTTGATCTAAACGAAGATATAGATTTAATCAAAACAAAAATCTAATAATTTTTTTTTTTAAATGTGAAATAATTGTAAAATTCAAATTCACGTTAATAGAAGTTATGTTTTGAACAAACAAAAATATATGAATTTAATAAAACCTGATTCCCATTAAGAAACATCACTTATTTTATTTATTTATTTTAAGTGTGGATGTTTTCTTTCCACTAGTCTGAGACGGTTTATGAAAAGCCCAAAATCTCCATAGCCAGTCATCTACAAGTGATTAGATAATGATTAACTAATTATTTACAAAACATGACTATGCGTTCATAAAAGATTAATAAATTGTTACTTTTTTTGTATGTTTTGCTCTCATCAGGAGCACAGTGGTTAAAGACTCCATGTGTTTCAGAGAAGACAGCCGTCTATACCCTCACCAGTCAACACTGCAGTACACACTACACACTACACTACACTACACACTACACTACACTACACTACACTACACACTACACTACTCTACACTACACACTACACTACACACTACACTACTCTACACACTACACTACACACTACACACTACACTACACTACACACTACACTACACTACACTACACTACACACTACACTACACTACACTACACTACACTACACTACACTACACACTACACTACACTACACTACACACTACAGAAGACAGCCGTCTATACCCTCACCAGTCAACACTGCAGTACACACTACACACTACACTACACACTACACTACACACTACACTACTCTACACACTACACTACACACTACACTACACACTACACACTACACTACACTACACTACACACTACACTACACTACACACTACACTACACTACACTACACTACACTACACTACACTACACACTACAGAAGACAGCCGTCTATACCCTCACCAGTCAACACTGCAGTACACACTACACACTACACTACACACTACACTACACTACACTACACACTACACTACTCTACACACTACACTACACACTACACTACACTACACACTACACTACACACTACACTACACACTACAGAAGACAGCCGTCTATACCCTCACCAGTCAACACTGCAGTACACACTACACTACACACTACACTACACTACACTACACACTACACTACACTACTCTACACACTACACTACACACCACACTACACACTACACTACACACTACACTACACACTACACTACACACTACAGAAGACAGCTGTCTATACCCTCACCAGTCAGCACTGCAGTACACACTACACTACACACTACACTACACACTACTCTACACTACACACTACAGAAGACAGCTGTCTATACCCTCACCAGTCAGCACTACAGTACACACTACACTACACTATACACTACACTACACACTACACTACACACTACAGAAGACAGCTGTCTATACCCTCACCAGTCAGCACTGCAGTACACACTACACTACACTACACACTACACTACACTACACTCTACACTACACTACACTATACACTACACTACACTACACACTACAGAAGACAGCCGTCTATACCCTCACCAGTCAACACTGCAGTACACACTACACTACACACTACACTACACTACACACTACACTACACTACTCTACACACTACACTACACACTACAATACACTACTCTACACACTACACTACACACTACACTACACACTACGCACTACAGAAGACAGCTGTCTATACCCTCACCAGTCAGCACTGCAGTACACACTACATACTACACTACACTACACACTACACTACACTAAACTACACACTACACTACACTACACACTACACTACACTACACTACACACTACAGAAGACAGCCGTCTATACCCTCACCAGTCAACACTGCAGTACACACTACACTACACTACACACTACACTACACTACACTACTCTACACACTACACTACACTACACACTACACTACACTACTCTACACACTACACTACACACCACACTACACACTACACTACACACTACACTACACACTACACTACACACTACAGAAGACAGCTGTCTATACCCTCACCAGTCAGCACTGCAGTACACACTACACTACACACTACACTACACACTACTCTACACTACACACTACAGAAGACAGCTGTCTATACCCTCACCAGTCAGCACTACAGTACACACTACACTACACTATACACTACACTACACACTACACTACACACTACAGAAGACAGCTGTCTATACCCTCACCAGTCAGCACTGCAGTACACACTACACTACACTACACACTACACTACACTACACTCTACACTACACTACACTATACACTACACTACACTACACACTACAGAAGACAGCCGTCTATACCCTCACCAGTCAACACTGCAGTACACACTACACTACACACTACACTACACTACACACTACACTACACTACTCTACACACTACACTACACACTACAATACACTACTCTACACACTACACTACACACTACACTACACTACACACTACGCACTACAGAAGACAGCTGTCTATACCCTCACCAGTCAGCACTGCAGTACACACTACATACTACACTACACTACACACTACACTACACTAAACTACACACTACACTACACTACACACTACACTACACTACACTACACACTACAGAAGACAGCCGTCTATACCCTCACCAGTCAACACTGCAGTACACACTACACTACACTACACACTACACTACACTACACTACTCTACACACTACACTACACTACACACTACACTACACTACTCTACACACTACACTACACACCACACTACACACTACACTACACACTACACTACACACTACACTACACACTACAGAAGACAGCTGTCTATACCCTCACCAGTCAGCACTGCAGTACACACTACACTACACACTACACTACACACTACTCTACACTACACACTACAGAAGACAGCTGTCTATACCCTCACCAGTCAGCACTACAGTACACACTACACTACACTATACACTACACTACACACTACACTACACACTACAGAAGACAGCTGTCTATACCCTCACCAGTCAGCACTGCAGTACACACTACACTACACTACACACTACACTACACTACACTCTACACTACACTACACTATACACTACACTACACTACACACTACAGAAGACAGCCGTCTATACCCTCACCAGTCAACACTGCAGTACACACTACACTACACACTACACTACACTACACACTACACTACACTACTCTACACACTACACTACACACTACAATACACTACTCTACACACTACACTACACACTACACTACACTACACACTACGCACTACAGAAGACAGCTGTCTATACCCTCACCAGTCAGCACTGCAGTACACACTACATACTACACTACACTACACACTACACTACACTAAACTACACACTACACTACACTACACACTACACTACACTACACTACACACTACAGAAGACAGCCGTCTATACCCTCACCAGTCAACACTGCAGTACACACTACACTACACTACACACTACACTACACTACACTACTCTACACACTACACTACACTACACACCACACTACTCTACACACCACACTACACTACACACTACACTACACTACTCTACACACTACACTACACACTACACTACACACCACACTACACTACTCTACACACTACACTACACTACACTACACTACACTACTCTACACACTACAATACACACTACACACCACACCACACCACACTACACTACACACCACACTACTCTACACACTACACTACACTACACACTACAGAAGACAGCCGTCTATACCCTCACCAGTCAACACTGCAGTACACACTACACACTACACTACACTACACACTACACTACACACTACACTACACACTACACTACACACTACAGAAGACAGCCGTCTATACCCTCACCAGTCAACACTGCAGTACACACTACACACTACACTACACACTACACTACACTACTCTACACACTACACTACACACTACACTACACTACACACCACACTACACTACTCTACACACCACACTACACTACACTACACACTACACACCACACTACACTACACTCTACACTAGACTACACACTACACCACACTACACTACTCTACACACTACACTACACTACACACCACACTACACTACACTACACACTACACTACACTACACTACACACTACACTACACCACACTACACTACACTACACACCACACTACACTACACTACACTACACTACACACTACACTACACACCACACTACACTACTCTACACACCACACTACACTACACTACTCTACACACTACACTACACACCACACTACACTACTCTACACACTACACTACTCTACACTACACACTACAGAAGACAGCCGTCTATACCCTCACCAGTCAACACTGCAGTACACACTACACACTACACTACACACTACACTACACACTACACTACTCTACACACTACACTACACACTACACTACACACTACACACTACACTACACTACACTACACACTACACTACACTACACACTACACTACACTACACTACACTACACACTACAGAAGACAGCCGTCTATACCCTCACCAGTCAACACTGCAGTACACACTACACACTACACTACACACTACACTACACTACACTACACACTACACTACTCTACACACTACACTACACACTACACTACACTACACACTACACTACACACTACACTACACACTACAGAAGACAGCCGTCTATACCCTCACCAGTCAACACTGCAGTACACACTACACTACACACTACACTACACTACACTACACACTACACTACACTACTCTACACACTACACTACACACCACACTACACACTACACTACACACTACACTACACTACACACTACACTACACACTACAGAAGACAGCTGTCTATACCCTCACCAGTCAGCACTGCAGTACACACTACACTACACACTACTCTACACTACACACTACAGAAGACAGCTGTCTATACCCTCACCAGTCAGCACTACAGTACACACTACACTACACTATACACTACACTACACACTACACTACACACTACAGAAGACAGCTGTCTATACCCTCACCAGTCAGCACTGCAGTACACACTACACTACACTACACTACACACTACACTACACTACACTCTACACTACACTACACTATACACTACACTACACTACACACTACAGAAGACAGCCGTCTATACCCTCACCAGTCAACACTGCAGTACACACTACACTACACACTACACTACACTACACACTACACTACACTACTCTACACACTACACTACACACTACAATACACTACTCTACACACTACACTACACACTACACTACACTACACACTACGCACTACAGAAGACAGCTGTCTATACCCTCACCAGTCAGCACTGCAGTACACACTACATACTACACTACACTACACACTACACTACACTAAACTACACACTACACTACACTACACACTACACTACACTACACTACACACTACAGAAGACAGCCGTCTATACCCTCACCAGTCAACACTGCAGTACACACTACACTACACTACACACTACACTACACTACACTACTCTACACACTACACTACACTACACACCACACTACTGTACACACCACACTACACTACACACTACACTACACTACTCTACACACTACACTACACACTACACTACACACCACACTACACTACTCTACACACTACACTACACTACACTACACTACACTACTCTACACACTACAATACACACTACACACCACACCACACCACACTACACTACACACCACACTACTCTACACACTACACTACACTACACACTACAGAAGACAGCCGTCTATACCCTCACCAGTCAACACTGCAGTACACACTACACACTACACACTACACTACACTACACACTACACTACACACTACACTACACACTACAGAAGACAGCCGTCTATACCCTCACCAGTCAACACTGCAGTACACACTACACACTACACTACACACTACACTACACTACTCTACACACTACACTACACACTACACTACACTACACACCACACTACACTACTCTACACACCACACTACACTACACTACACACTACACACCACACTACACTACACTACACTCTACACTAGACTACACACTACACCACACTACACTACTCTACACACTACACTACACTACACACCACACTACACTACACTACACACTACACTACACTACACACTACACTACACCACACTACACTACACTACACACCACACTACACTACACTACACTACACTACACACTACACTACACTACACACCACACTACACTACTCTACACACCACACTACACTACACTACTCTACACACTACACTACACACCACACTACACTACTCTACACACTACACTACACTACACTACACACTACAGAAGACAGCTGTCTATAGGGGAATTATCAGCCTACGTCACACGGCCTCACGCAGGTTCTGCTGCGCATGTCGGGACCAAAAGACAATGTCGTGTTGTGCAGTCGGATGCCAGAATCGTAAATCTGTAAACGGTGGTCTTCAGTTTTACCGAATACCATCAACTCGCACTCCACTGCACACTGATGGTGAAACGCGCCAATTAGAAATTCAGGATGAAAAGGTCAATTGCTGAATACTTTAAAAAACAAAGTGTGGAGGCCAATGATGCTGGTGGAAAGGACGAGCAGACGAGCCAGCACACACACACACACACACACACACAGGTGATGAGGAGAGCACAGGTGCGGACAGGAGGAACCGCCGAGAGCGCAAAGGAAAAAGAAGAGGCACTACTTCCAGCAGCAATGGCTCAGACAGTACCCTGCGATACGAGGCTATGCATTGTTTGTACTGTAAACAGTGTGGCCCATCCATTGCAGGTCATTCTAAATTTGTTACGGGGTCTATTTAAGATTGAGTCTATTAAACTGCACAGTGAAAGCAAAAAACACAAAACCTGAAACGAAACACAGAGCCCCTTCCTACGGCTTTTCAGCGGTTAGATGAGAGCAATCGCTCGACAGAGGAAAAGGAAATGATTATAAAATTTAACACTGCTTATAACATAGCAAAAGAGGAACTCCCGTTCACAAAATTCAAATCAGAAATTACACTGATGGAAAAGAACGTGTTGAATGTTAATCCCACTTATGCCAACGACATGGCCTGTGCCCAATTTATAGGAGGAGACGGCTGACAAAACTGCCTCCGCCCACACTGCAAAAAATGCACTTCTTGAAACAATCAAGATTCACTTGAATCTAGTTAAAGTGAACTAAAATCAAGCAAAGAAATCTGCCAATGCGGTAAGCAAAACTGACTTGATAAGAATTCTTGAAAATAGCATAAATATCTAGTCACTGATAAATACAATTGAATCTTAAAACTAGAAAAAAATGCTTAAAACTATTCAGTTTTTACTTATTATAAGAATTAAATAATAAATAAATTTAGTGAAATTTGCATTAAAACTAGAATATTTTATCTTAAATCTAATCATACTGTTGGTCTTAAAACTAGACAAACATGCTTACAACTATGCAGTTTTCTCTTTTTTTAAGCACTGAATATTAAGTAATTTTAGTGAAGATTGCATTAAAACTAGAAAATTTGATCTTAAATTAAGCTTATTTAGATTTTTTGATGCAAGACCTGAAAATAGATGAAAATTCTTGAAAGAACCCAATAAAGAAATATAATACAAATATTTACATTTAAATGAATAATCAAACAACATATTCAGTTTTGCTGAAGGTTTATTAAAGAACATCCTCTTTAACAAATGGAGCATATAAAGCAGGATGAAGGCTGACTCTTGACACTTGAAAACAAAAAGAAACATGGCACATCAGCAGCAAATGCTCTGCATAAATAAGCTCTGCCTCAGTCTGTAAGCAGCATACACTGTATTAACCTCAAACAGCTTTAAACAGCATTTACTCAATATTGCACTAATACAATTTATTAAAGAAACAAGCAGGGAAATCTCATAATAGCACAAATCAAGTATAATATAATGGGGGAACAAAACAAAAAAATAAAAACAAACACTCCATTCACTGCCTCAGCCATACAGGTTTGACACAGTATTTATTCAACAAACATTTTCCATTCCTGAATGGCCTTTTTATAAGAGGGGGTTGCATCTGCTCATGGAGGACATCTGCCAGAACTTCTGTTTGCAACACAGACAAGAGTGTGGCAATACACTCAGGGTAGGTCAGGTGCAATGCATAGTAATATGCCAGGAGGTAGAGAGCAAATCTTTCCCAGAAGTTACAACTGGAGTTGAACCTACAGCCAGCATGCAGTTCTCCTCACCAACCAGCAAGACAGGACTGGGAAGCACACGCCGGTGGATGAAGGTATCAGGATCCTCTGAGGGCTAGAAAACCAAATATATAAAGCCTACAAACACAGCAAAAAAATCAAAATAAGTAGTCAAGTCATCCTCATTTATAATATAGATTGTTTCAAATCACCTTCACAGTGATAACAGGAGATTACAGTAACAGAGATTGTTTAGGCTTTACAGCAGCTCTAGAATAAAGTTATTGTCCAGCTAAAGTTAGTTTTGATTGATTCACCTCTGCTTAACAACGTTTTAACTGGAAACAGAAAACTTTGATGTGTTCTGGCAGTCCATTTGCATAACAAGAGTGTTTGGTCAAGTAATGTTTTATTTGTTGTGGGATGGAAGTGGTTAATGAATAAATATGGAAACATCCCAGAGCAAGACAGTTTCAACTACTCTAAATATTTATTTTTAGAGATGGGTTTTGCTTAAATATGCTCAGATTATTTTTATTTTCAGTAAATGTTATATTAATTTAAATATAAATTAATTAACAAATTAATTTGTTATATTAATAATAATAAAAAAAGCCACTTTTAAGCTATTTTTATCAGTTTCAGGTGTTGGTGTACTGCTTTGTGGGACTGAGGCTAGTATAAGTGCATGTATGTGATGCACCCAATATTACAGGCCATTTACATGTGACAGCATTTAAAGCCGTTCAGAATGATGGGTTATTATGGGTATTTTTTTCTACCCAAAGGCTGGGATGAGGTAACTTTATCGGTTATTTTTATTATTTTTTTGAGTAGCCAGATTAGGATGTTTTTAAACCAAGTATTTTGTTGAGAGGGTAGGCATCTTAAAGGGTTAGTTCACCCAAAAATGAAAATTCTGTGAGTAATTACTCACCCTCGACCCCGTAAGACCTTCGTTCATCTTCAGAACACAAATTAAGATATGTTTTCTCCATTGACAGCTATTAAATTAACACTTTGAAGGCCCAGAAAGGCAGGAAAGACATCATTATAATAGTCCATGTGACTACAGTGGTTCAACCTTAATGTTATGAAGCGACGAGAATACTTTTTGTGTGCCAAAAAAAACTAAATAATGACTTTATTCAACAATTTCTTCTCTTCTGTATCAGTCTCCGATACATGTTCATGAGAGCACCATGACGCATGCACCTGTGTGTGTGTGTGTGTGTGTGTGTGTGTGTGTGTGTGTGTGTGTGTGTGTGTGTGTGTGTGTGTGGTGATGACGCAGGAGCTGGCGTTCCGACATATGACCAGAAAACGCAGGGCAGAGGAAGACGCACGCACAACATAAAACAGTTCAGAACCATGTCTGCAGATTTCGACACAGAGGATGAATTGCATTTCTCTCAAACCAGAATATACAGAGAACGAACTAAAAGAGCTAGAAGAGGCTGGAACACAACAACAGCCACAAGCTTCTGGAAGACAGAGAGCAATGAAGAGCTAGTGGTGTAGATGTCATCAGTGCCAAGCGATGCCTACTGAACAGGAGAGTGTGCGCCACATCGATTGTGATATTGTCATGCCACATCCTGAAAGTTTGGATAATTCAGACGATGAGGCGACATGTATCTCGCTGTATAACAGAGGATCCCGGCTTTCCACATGTATGTGTCGTGGTGCTCTCGTGATCGCGGGTCGGAGACTGATACGGAAGAGAAGAAATTGTTCAATAAAGTCATTACTTTCTATTTCTGGTGCACAAAGTATTCTCATCGCTTCATAAAATTAAGGTTGAACCACTGTAGTCACATGGACTATTATAATGATGTCTTTCCTACATTTCTGGGCCTTCAAAGTGTTAATTATATAGCTGAGAATGGAGACAGCTCTCACCGTCAGAACATGGAAAAGAGCCTCACTGATCGGGAGCACTTTCTTGGGCACTGCAGAGCCGGATGGGAAGAGCAGTGGCAGGGCGGTAAAAACAGCAGTGGCTTGTTCAACTAGTAAAACACACACAAGAGAGAAGATCTATATTGATATGCACAAAGACATTTAACACTTTATAACAAGTATACAGTAATAAAGTACTTGCAAATCATTAGCAAACTATTAGTTTATAGTGTAATATATTGAAGTATCTACACTGTTAATATATTAATAGGCTATATACAAATACTGAGTTCATTGTCATTGTAATTAACACAATTATTATTGTTTAATTAGCTTGTAGTAAAGAATTTTTTTTATTGGTTATTAGGAGTAAATAGTTCTCTTTAGATTGAGAAAGGAAAATGGAAAATGTCATTAAGTGCTTTAAATCAAACTTTATTAGACATTAACTGTGTTCATATTCAGTGTTTCTTAAAATGTTTACAAATACATGTAAACAATAACATACAAATACTGAGCAGTTAACTAACTACTAGTTTGCAAGTACTTTATTACTGTATTTATTTTAAAGTGTTACTGAAATTAGGTGTGTGTGGGTATTATCTATAAAGAATCAATCAATCAGTAAAATACAACTTTACCTCCATTTAATGTCCTCGGAGGCTTCATGACTTTCTTCATGACACCATAAAACTGGACCTCGGAGTAGACGGTCTCCCACCTGCCTTTCACCTCAGAAATGTATTGGCAATTGTTTGGCTCAATGATTCTCTGCAGTTCATCCATTGTCTGAGAGAAATAATTATTAAAAGTTATAAGAATCATCAACCTGTACGTCTGCAGTTGGGTAGATGGTATGTTTCTGTGTACTCACATGGTCCAGTTCTTTGAAGCACGGGTATGCCTGTAAGATTTGTGTGGGTCTGTCTTGCTCCTTCAAAGTATTGAGTCAATGAAATTTCTTCTGGACTGGAACTCCAGGTCTAATAGATGAGTTACAGCAGCTTTGTTTGGCTTCTTTGCCTTGTACATTTCTCGTAGAGTCCTGTAATGTCGTGCCTGTGTTTTCTGGCTGTCAAGGCTGTTGTCTGGACCATCGGCTATAATTCAGGAATACAATATAATTAGAATATATCATTGAGCAAGATGCACAAAATCAACAATTCAAGAATGTATGCCACATAAAAATAAATGAGGCAGAATTAGGCTTACATATATTACCAAATATTATGGTATAAATTCTATACATTTTATAGTTCATTTGTATGTACATATACGCTTCATCGATGCTGTCATTTGTCATTGTCACAGATGAAGTGTTGAATCAGCATCATAGTCTCTTGCCACTGCAGCAGAAGCTTCTTCGTCCAGACGGGCTCTCTAGGAATGAGGGGGTTTGGCCTTCACGGGACTTCGGGTATTTGAAAGCTTCATGAGCTTTTTGGCAACAGTGTCCTGTACGACAGAACAAAAGCATCAATGAATAGTTTTGAAACAGTGTTAGCAGAAAAACATACTTTAAAGTAAACAAAGTCACTTACCCACTCGTGACTAGATCCAGTCGACTTATCTTTTATCATAGGGTAGTGTTCCACTAACCGCTTCGCCATGGCAAGAACTTCATGTTTAGTGGGGTATTTGTAGTCATCTGAAGAGGCTCTTGCAATCGAGATCATATCTGTCATGGTATTTCGGATGAGCCGGCAGAAGAGCTCCTTTGATAAGCTGACTTCACCCTCTTTCCCAAGACGCTGCTGCTCAAAGTATGCACGTCTCACGTGTTGTAGTTCACCGTCAGTGAAGAGAACGTATTCTGGGCTGGGTAACTTCAAAAACTTTGAAGTGCTGGGCTCATCTCGTTTTGAGCTTTCATTATGTTCATCATCTGTTGACGAATCTTGGGTTTCAACAGGAATCTTGTGCCCCTAAAATACAAATGTATACTGTACATTAATCAAATCAAACAAATCAAATCTCACTTGTATGTATAAGTGTTAATCTTTAACGACACCAACTTACATATGGTGTGGCTAAAGTACTGAAAACTATCCAAAACTCAAGTATTTTAAGTAAAATGACCTGTTCTTCCTTATGAGTCATGAGCCAAATGTCTTTGCGCCGCAGGAAGTGCTCAGGACCAGGACAGAGATCTCGGATATCATCTCGTGAGAGAGCTGGGAACATCTCTTCCCCAATGTTAGCAGCTTAGATCAGAACACATGTATATGTTAGTTAGCATAGCTCAGGTTTCTAAGCATTATACTTTGAACTTTTCAGATATTGTAAAAATATATTCACATCATTATAGCTATTTAGTTCACCCAAATAGAGAAATTTCTGTTTAGTAACATGGACCTAACAGGGCAGAAATATTAAATCTATGAAATGATTTATGAGTGGAAAACAGCAGGCAATAATGATAACAACACTTGACCATAAGGTTATTTTTGTTAGCATCAGTAAATTCATTAAGTATTATGAAAAAGCAATAAACAGTTGTAGAGCATTTAACAACATTGGTTATTTCATAACAATCATACAATGAAATATTTGTACTACTATTAACCAATGTTAATGTATACACATTTAAATAAAACATGTAGGTAAAGCTTTATAATAACTGCATGCTATGAATCATTAGTTAAGCATTAGTCAATAGTTAGGCTAATTCATAATTTATAAAGCATTAATAGACATTAATAAGCAGTTTATAAATACAGCTATAAATGCTTTATTTTTTATTTATAAGCATATCTATTATGTTAAATAATGTATTCTCATACTATTATTACTGTATTTAAGAGTTGTCAGTGGTTCAAGATCAGTTAGAATGTGCAAGTAAATGATTAATAAACGGTTAAAAAGGTACATGTATATTATTTAGACATACTGTATGTGTTAATAAATGCTTTATTGACATTAATTCCTACTGTAATTCAGGGTTAATTCAGGTAGTTATAAAGCATTTAGTAGTGGTCAGTTCACTATGTTTGTGAGCTCACCTAAAGTGAGGACTAGTTATGCCTCGTAAAAGAGATTTAAAGGCTCCGTTATCTTCTAAAGTTCAGGTCCTCAATCCTGGTCCTGGGGACCCACACCTCCGCTCAGTTTATACTCTCCCTCATTTAACACACCTGATTCAGATCATCAGCTAGGAAAGGAAAGAGCTCTATGAACTGAACTCCATGTGTCAGGATACGTTTACACAGGGCCAGCTATTTTCATAAACGGACATTTCACCCTCTCCGTTTTCAAAAATAAGTTTTCAGAAAAGTGTTCGTTTACACGAACCCGTGTATATATGCCGTCAAGAGCATGCTAAACCTGTAGGTGGCAGTGTAGCGAGAAGCTCAAGCCCACGTTAGCCAATCAGAATCCCGAAAATAGCAACAACAGCAACGAATCACTCGACATGATAGAGCAGCTGTGTTGCAAATGCAAACAGACGAAAAGGGTTTGCATCAACATAAATGCGACTGCTACTCTGAATGCATCCATGATCACCATAGCCAAATGAAAATGTAAACATGGGTTGCACTTTTGACGCAGGTGCAAGTTCTGTCGCATACTGTGGAGTCGTCTGCCTAAAACTCTGTTTTTCTCAGTTTACATGCAAACGTGCAAACTAAGTTCTCCAAAATCTCCACTCTGGCCCGAGTTTTTAGAAAGAATTGTTTTCAGAGGCAAATTCTCCGTCTGCGTGTAAACGAAGGGCACAAACAAAGGGAAATGTCCCCGTTTTTCAAAACCTCAGATATCCTCAGATAAAGGAGACATATAATATGTGCAGAGCATAGGACCAGGATTGAGAAGCACTGTACAAACACAACACAGAGTAATACACATGTTCTGTATAACCCGTGTTGTGTGTGTTTCCTTTTACTGTTTAGAAAATAACTGAGCCTTTAAATGTCTTATGTTAATAAAGCATTTATTAACACAAATGTCTAAATAATAAGATGTATAAATGTACCTTTAAATAGTTTATTAAAGCATTTATTAACACACTGAGTAACTGTTACTATATGATGTACCTTTAAATAGTTTATTAATCATTTACTTACACTTTATAACTGATCTTATGAACCACTGACAACTCCTAAATAACTGGTGTGTAATTTAGAAATTATAAATTGATCATTAATGAATACAATTATTAAACACACTATAGATATGCTTATCAAGAATAACGCATTTAGCCTATATCTGTTTTTATAAACTGCTTATAAAAATAAATAAAAATCTGCATCACAAGTTAAAAGTTATTGTGACTGTCAAAACATTTAGTAACTAAACAGAATTTTATTAAATTTAGTGACAACACCTTAGAATGTTACAATGACTGGTAGGCTACTGTTTTCTTATTATTGCCTGACACAAATTTCAATTCAATTCTTGTGATTTGATTTCGATCTTGATTCAGTATCAATTAATGTGGATAAATATTAGGCAAAGTAGATACATGCTAATTTTTCTCAAGAAAACCATCTCTCACTTTGGCCTAATTCTGTAAACATAGAGCCCTGTCAGCATTAAATATAGTGCGTTTTTTATTACAATAACAATGTTATAATATTTGAACGATATAAGTAAGGAATAATTGACGACATGCTGTTGAATTATTAGAAAAATAATGCACACCCGAGCGGTCACGATGCGAAGCGGAGTATAATCAAAATAATTAAAAAATATTAAATAGGCTACATGTAATATAGTGCATATATTCAGCAAAATACTCCTCTCTATAGGTAATTTTTCAAGCCAACTAACGTGCTATGGTCATTACACGGCTTTCCTGTACGTTAAATGTCACTTTATGTGGCATATTGTTCTTCAGCTGTTCATTCGTGTTTGTTTAATATTAACTAACTTTACTAGTGAAGGAGATATTATTCGGTTCACGTGCCATTTGAACTGAGGCTTCTACAACTGCAGTCTGTCACGTCACATTTACAAGCGCAAAAACTGTATTTATTGTTTGTATTTCGTAATAAAATGTACATAATCTGAGAGCTGATGATTTGTTTCATATCAAAAGTAGCCTGCTCTGTCTTGCCTCGTGTGGCGCGAGAGCGCGTGAGAGTTGGCAGCCCTGTCAGCTAATTTCACTCGGTTACAGGAACGTGTTGTTTCCAGTAGGAAGCATTTTCGATGACAATTCAATTTAAAATACATAGAATGACCAATAGAGGATTTTTTTTATTATTATTTTTTTTTACAAATGACCTACCTTTTACAGTTGAAATCGCAACATCATCGAGTCCATCCATGGTGAGATTTTTTTTTTTTTTTTTTTTTTTTTTTAAATCTTTATTAAATCATTGCGATACAAGTAGTAAGAACACATAGATAGAGTCATTAATACAGAGAGAAAAAAAACAAAAACAAAAAACAAGAGCAGAGCCAGGGGGAGTTTCAAATAAATACATTAAAGATAGAGCATAACTGAATGGTTTTAGCAGCCTTCTTATTTTTTGAATCATGGATGGATTTGATGTACTGTTCCGTCTCCTTAACAAAAACAATAAAAGATGGTTTAGAACTACTAAATTTGGCTTTGTGAATATGATATTTCCCTAAAATGATCAATAGATTAATTAGGTATAATTCTTTCTGTTTTTTACTTTTATTATCATGGAAACCAAACAGCACATCCTTCCACAGCAAAGAAAAATCAGCAACAAGTTTGACAGTAATGTATCGGGTCAGATCTTTCCAGAAAGTGATGGTGTAGGGACATTGCCAGAACAGGTGTACCATTGTTTCTGGACATATTCCACATAAAGAGCAGTTAACACATATGTCAAGCTTAAATCTAAGGAGATAATGCTTAGCAGGATAATACCTATGTATGATTTTGAAAGAGATTTCTCTTACTTTATTCGTAAGGAGGTATTTGTAAGGAAGGATCCATATATTACCCCAGTTCAGGTTGTCAACAAAGTTAGACCAATAGGGAACAACATTAGGGGTACTGGAGACATCTTTCTGGAATAAAGAGCGAATATTACGATTATTATTCCTCGTTGTGGTTGCAAAACAAATATTACCAACTGAGGTCAGCTTAGGGTCCAAATCTGGTAGGCAATCTGGTTTTCCAGCCCCTTTTAAGAGAGTTAAAATACCAGATGGGATGGCATCCATAACAATTGCAAACTCTCTTGGGGTGATTGGAATGCCAAAAGTGTGAAGGAATTCAGAATAATTCAGCAATAATCCATTATCATTTAATAGCTGGGATACTAGAATTATATTATTATTGAACCAAATATTATAAAATAAGGATTTATTCTTAAATTTAATAAACTGATTATTCCAGATGAAGCACCTATGTGGGGAGAAATTATGTTTGTAGATTAATGACCATGCTAAGAGCATTTGTTTATGGAATTTGGATAAAATTAAGGGGATTTTTTCAATTTTATAATCACATAAAAGTAAAAAATTTAGACCACCAATCTTCGAGAAAATATAATTAGGTATAAAATTCCATGTAGATGTGGGATTTTTTAGAAAATGCTTTATCCAATTTATTTTAAAAGTATAATTAAGGGTTGTAAAATCAAGAAAGTTTAGACCACCACGTTCAACAGTGTTCATAATAACAGATTTTTTCACATAATGCGTCTTGTTTTTCCAGATAAAATTGAAAAGTGAATTGTCAATGGAATTACAAAGCTTTTTGTTGACAAACAAGGGGATAGCTGCATATGAAAGACGGGATAAACCTTCTGCCTTTGCCAACAATATTCGTCCTTTCAAGGATAAATCCCTCTGCAGCCATTGATTTAGCTTTCTCTTTGTCTTATCACTAATCAAATTAAAGTTTACAGAGCATCTCTCCTCCTCATTTTTCATTATAGTAATTCCTAGATAAGTGACCTTATCTTTGATTGGTATGCTACAGATCTGGGAGGTGTTGCTTTCTTTAAGGGAAAACAGTTCACATTTCTTCAGATTTAAACAAAGTCCAGAAGCTGCGGAAAATAATTCTATTGTTTTGATAGCGATTGGCACTTGGCTGGCATTTTTTAAAAATAATGTAGTATCATCTGCTAGTTGGGTAAGGATAACTTCTCTTTCTGCAATTGAAATTCCTTTTAAAGCACTATTTTTAATATGGGTGGAAAGAAGTTGAGTACATAAAATGAATAGGTAGGGGGAGGCAGGGCAGCCCTGTCGGATGCCTCTTTGCAGCTCAAATCTTGGGGATGTCCCATTTTTTAATTTGATAGAGCTATTGCCTTTGCAGTACAACGTTCTAACAGCTTTACAAAAAAAATCACCAAAACCAAATTTCTCAATAGTTTGAAATATAAAGTTATGCTCTACTGTGTCAAAGGCTTTATAGAAGTCCAAGAAAAAGATAAAACTATCATCAGGGCATAAAAATGAATAATCAATTATATCTAATACAAGTCGAATATTGTTTGAGATGTGTCTATTTCTCATGAAACCTGATTGGACTTCATCAATAATAGGGTCTAAAACATTTTTTAAACGTTTAGCAATAATTGAGGCAAAAATTTTGTAGTCTGTGTTCAACAATGAAATAGGTCGCCAATTATCTATAAACAGTAGATCCTTTTTGGGTTTGGGGATTAACGTAATTAAGCCTTGGGTTAGCGAAGGAGGTAGAGAACCTTTTCCAACACTTTCTAATATTACTTCAAGTAGAAAGGGAGCTAAATCTTGTGTAAAAGCCTGATAAAACTCTGCAGAAAGGCCATCAACACCCGGAGATTTGTTAGTTTTACAATGTTCAATTGCAAATGTAATTTCCTACAAGGATATAGGGTCATCGCAGAGTTTCCTATCATCTTGAGAGATTGGAGTGACGATAAGAGAGTTCAAGAATGTAGTGGTTGATTGATGGCAATATTTGGATTTGTATAAATTTCTATAGAAGTCCGCACAGAAAACAGCAATGCTCTTCGAATCATCAGTTACAGTATCGTTAATATTAAGTTGCTGGATTAAATTAAATTTCCCATGATATCTTTCTAAGCCGAAAAAATAGGCAGAGTTCTGCTCCCCTTCTTCAATCCACCTTTTTCTTGACCTTATAAAGGCACCTTTCGCTTTGTTGGAGTAAATCTCATTTAATTTAAGTTGTTCCGAAATTAAAGTTAGTCGTTCCTCTTCTAATATATCTGCAGGGTCCTTCTGGTACAAGGAAATTATTTTAGAGACCACTCTTTCTTCCTCCAATGTACGATTTTTGGATAAGATACTACCATAATTCCTCAAGTATTGGCCAGCTTTAAATTTCAGAAGTTCCCAATTGCTACCAAAAGCATCCTCGGACTTTGCTTTATTCCAAAATTTCAATATTAGATTTTTTATTTCTGATTTAACCTCATCGTGTTGAAGAAGCGAACTGTTTAGTTTCCAGTAAGCATTCCTACATCTAGTGGAGGGGGCAGAGTGCAAGGGAATAAAGATGGAGACTGCATTATGATCTGTTAATGGGGTTGTGATGATATTAACTGATATTTTATCAATATTCAAATGATCAGAGACTAACCAATAGTCCAATCGTGAACGTCTGGTGGCACTTCTATTACTCCAAGTAAAAGCATTTACGTTAGGATTATTAAATCTCCATACATCTATCAAGTTAAACTTTTGCATAAATAATGTTAAGTTATCATTTACTGCAGTGGAAACACGTGGAGGCCAACAGTCAATATTGTGATCCAGAATCATGTTAAAATCCCCCCCTATTACTATACCTGAATTTGGAAAGTTATTAAGGGTATTTTGTATATGCTTTTCTAATGTTTCAAGCATTATGTCGTTCTCATGGTTAGAATTATAGCCATATATATTAAAAACTATCAAAGTAAAATTTTCAATGGTTAATACTTGAAAAATAAAATGACCTGATGTATCACTGACAGATAAAAGAATAGTCCCTGGAAAATTATATTTTAGAGTCGCAACACCAGCAGAATGTTCAGACCCATGAGCCTGCCACAGATCATTTCCCCATTGGGATCTCCACAATCGACCATCGTCCGGAACGGAGTGTGACTCTTGAATGAAACAGAAATCAGATTTGTGCTGCTTGACAAACAAAAATAACGCCTTGCGCTTAACAATATTCCTTATCCCCCTGGCATTGAGAGTAATGATAGATAAAGACGTATTAACAACAACGGATAGAACAATGTAATAAGTAAAATTTGGATGAAATTAGATTTTTTAACCTTACTGAAAGGAGCTGCACCAATTAACTTAAAAAAAAGGGTGCATAGCGAAACTTAGTGAAACAGAGAAAACTAAGGAGATACCTGGTTCTCAGTCGACAGCGTAACACATACCAGTTATTAGCACTTAATAGACATAAATTCTAGTCTATAGAGCATTGCAAATAATTGAACAGGATGTAATAGAAGCTGTCTTGTAAACATAAACGTGTCATTAAAGTGCACATCAACCCGTATAAAAAGAGTAAAAAAACATATAGTGTTTCTCAGAACAGATAGAAAAATATACACAGAGAAAACGCGATTAGGAAATAATAGCTTAACTCGGCTTAAGGCACATGTTGACAGGTGTGACGTTTACCACTTTCAAGTCTCTGGAAACAGTTCAGCCCCGTTAGCAAAGGCTCGAGCTCCCACGAAGTAAGCAGCTTTCCCTTGTTCACGCGCTTTAGCCACGAGTGGCCACAGTTGCATCCTTCGCTCTCTGACTGCTGGGGACAGGTCTTCGGCAAAACGTAGCTTGTTGTCTTGCAGGAAGGTGGACTTCTTTGCAGCCTTCCAGACAGCGTCGCGGTAAATACGAGCAGCAAACTGTAGAATTATCCCTCGAGGCTTGGTGGCACCTTTCTTTAATTGGCCAAGACGGTGCACTGAGTCAATAACATCAGGGAGTTTGGCCTTGTGCTCCGGCAGGATGGACTGACAGATGTGTATAACCTCTTGGCGGACGTTCTGGTCTTTGTTTTCAGCCAAACCGTAGAGTCGCAAATTCCACCGTCGCGAATAGTTTTCCAGCTCAGTAATTCGTTGCTCCAGTAAGGCTCGTCTTTTTCTCCGCCACGTTGACTCGGTCATCAATGTGTGTCACTTTACCTTTCACTTCACGAATCTCAGCGCAGGCAAAATCAACAGTCTTCTTTAGCCCCTCAATCTTCAGTGTATTGTTGGAAATCATTCTCTCCACACTCTTTTCCAGAGAGTCGATTCTCGTGTTGAAAATGACAGAGATTCTCTGCACAATACCTTCACTGTCTAGATCCACGGAGCGCTGCGGCTTCATTTTTTTTGGTGCAGGAGGTTTGGAGGGAGTTATGGGGAGAGAGGGGAAATCTGGGTCCCCGAGGGAGATCACTGGGGCATCCGCCATACGGTAGTCGTGTAGGTTGTTCACAAGCGGATTGTCCGTCGGTACCTGCATGCTGCCGTAGTTGTGGTATGCTAGCAAGCGATGCTGTTAATCGAGGTTTTCCCCCACGTGTGTCGTTAAGAGGCGAGAATTCTGCACGATACAACCTAACAATAAGTTGACACAGTGCACTCAAATAAGCATTAATGTATCTCAAAGAAATACACTTAAAATAACTATGAATCACTAATATGCAAGTCTGAAGGTGAACAGCTCCGAAGCAAACGTGCATTCACACCGCCATCTTGCCGGTCCTTCCATCCATGGTGAGAATCCGCGGGAGGAAGCGCCACTGACTGACGTCGTTTCCTCGCTCCTCATTCGCTGCACGTGGGAGCGTTGATTGCGCATGCGTATTAAAAAACGTCATGCGTCACAAGATCAACGCGGTTCTCTTCCTCCTGTGTTGTAAGTTACGTGTTTAGTTTGGCACGTTGGTAAGATACGATTTTAGAGTCGACTCTTGGGTTTTATCTGAGGTATGATAGCTTGCTTTAATTTCACCGGAAACAATGATTTGGCGCTGCGTCATTTGTTATGTATTTGTGGCTCTTACTCTCAAATCTTTATTGAGTCGCATCAATTTTGCACATAGCCGTAGTCCAGATTTCCGCCTGGTTTGTGGAATAGATGGGTGCACTAAAGAGTACCGTGTCTACAACTCTTTTTGGCATCACATCAGACGAACACACTCACAGTATCTAGACGGCCTGGGTAACGTTAGAAGCAGATCTCATCGGAGAGAGAGAGAGGTCAGCCAGTGAACCTAGAAGAACGGTGAACAGCAACAACTTGTGGGCATATAGTTACACTATATACTATATAGAGCATATAGCATTGTGCACGGTAAATTAATAACTTAGTTTTTATGTTGTCTCTATAGTAACCTAATTATTAACCCAATTAGTAAAGCAATTAAATACATTCAAGCGTTTAATATTTTAATGTTTTCTTTGTGTTTCGAATGATGAATTATCAAGTGATGATGTGCTATCCAGACATGCCACTTCTACTGTGATGACTGCTAGAGAGAAACATCATCTCTCACAGGGAAGTATCAGGAAAAGAAACAGTATGTATGTATGTGTATTTACACGCATAACGTTTTTAAAGAAGTCTCTTATGCTCAAGCCTTCATTTATTTGATCAAAAATACAGAAAAAAACATAATAGTGTAAAATATTACAATATAAAATTAGAATTGAATATTTTAATATACTTTAAAATATAATTATTTTTTGTGAATCAAAGGTATATTTTCAGCATCATTACTCCAGTAGCGGCTCCTGATAATACATTTTTGGCTATAATTGTGGGCTATATGATTAACCCATGATTGATTGACAAATGTCTCCACCGATGAGAATCTTGCGCTGGCCAGCGTTACACTTATACTGACACTGACCGGCGTGCGTCCGTGCAGCATCATCATGCAGAAATAAAGGTTTACAGTAACGGTTGCGACTGTTAATGCGTTATTCGTAGTGACCCATGAGAGATTTATTTCTTGTCTTCCCTAGAATGGGCAGTTTGCGACTTTGCGTGATAAACAACATAAAGTAGCACTGGTTTTACAAAACATTGAGTGGCATATTCCACTCAAATACAGAAGTGACACAAATAACATGTTTGAAATGCTTAATTAATATTTAAAATATCACTAAATTAGGTTATTTATTTAGGATTTTGTGTCACAATTATGTCAGTATAGCTGCTCGATTCATCTGTCGGTCACTACTGGAGGTGTCATGACATACGGTGGCATGTTCCACGGCTCGGTGTTTTGCGATAATGTCAGTGGCACATGCGCCACTATCTACTAGCACACGCCAATGAAGACCGGATGTGTCACTATGCATAGCGACGTGCCATTGCCTCCTGCGCGTCAGATCCCATGTTGCTTAAAGTCGCCATGAAATAAAATTTTACAATTCGTATTTTTATATGTAATATTGTAGTGTTTCGTATAAATGATTTTAATGATTTTATTGATTTATTAAAAATTCATGTGCCCTTATATTCTTTAATCAAATACGTTATCCTTCCCTCCCCCTTGAAACGACTTCTCTTCCTGTCATGTGCTTTGGCGCGCGGGCGTGGCAACTCAGACCGTTAGTCTGCTATGAGCGAGCGATGGAGAGGAGGAGCGCTATGCCCTCTACTCAATATTCCGTTTCACTTGGAAATACGTCACAACACTGGAGAAAAGTCGTTTGTAACTTGTGGTTCATGGCGACTTTAATGCTAATACCGCTACTGACATGCAGAACACTTCTGGCGGAGGTCTGGTGTCCTTGCGTAATACAGCCTGCAGGTGATGCTCTAAATAATGCTGATTAGCAAGCTCAAGCTGGGAGAAGAAAACAATATATAATATATATAATTTTATTGTTTGCTCTTTTGCAATTGTTTCCCTTTCTGAAAGGTAGAAATGTCTGGTATGTGCATATTCATATTTATTTACAGGCTATTTACAAGAGTGCGTTTAAACTAATTGCTTTGTTGAACTCGGGATCTCACGCATTAAGCACTTTTCAACTGAAAGCATCGCCAACGCATTTAGCTGCTCCTGTGACATAGTGTTTCTAAGAAATGTTTTAGTTCGTTTAAGGGTGGAGAAACATCTCTCAGACTCGGCAGTTGTCATTGGCGTTGTGATCAGGATACGTAGGAGTTTCATTGTTTCTGTGAGCACACATCGTTTAAATTATTACTGTTTATAAATGTGAAAAATGTGACTGCACCTCCACACGCGCCGAAGTCGGAACGAATAAATCAACGAGAGCTCTGTTTAGAGACGTTGTTGATTTAACATAGGGGATGCATCAACAGCCCTTTTCAGTTTTTCTTTAGAAAAGTCTACACAAAAATGTAAAAATACGCGTTGTAAACTAGAGAGACTCTAGACCCCAGGTTTTAGATTGAGTTCTAAAACTAAAACCATTCACTGAATACACTGAAGTTATAAACTTTATGAGGGTGCAATTATAGGTTAGCCTACTTCCTTGTGGTATGTTCCTGAAGGCTGCGTTCTTTGCCGCCAGATCTTATGACTGATATTGTACTGTACTCTTTAGACCTTTATAAGGCCCCCCCCCCCCCCTCTCTCTGTTTATTTTTCTTGGCAGAATTCCAAGTATTTTCTTCCTTCTCTCAATCCACAAATTGCATTCCCAGAGGCCCTCCCCCGATTCTGATTGTGTTGTTAGGCAACCTGAGATCTTGCACTGACCTGACCAATCAGGAGCTTTGTTTGTTTTTAAATGTGAGTTTTCTCAATTTTTTTTAATTCTAGTTCTAAAAAACGTTTGCTTTTGCACCTAACGTATTCTCTAAATTTAATCTGGCTAGGTGCGCCGCCGCATCTCTCATACACAGTTTGAAAGCGGCTGAAATCACAGTAACGAGTATCTTGCGCGTGTCGTCGATGGATGTTGCTTATATTGGATAGCATCCTCGATATCGGATTCATTTAGCGAGGTGATCTACGGTGAAGGTGAATATCACGATAATTACAAGTTTTAATTTACAAGTTAGAATTTTAAGATTGATTAAGTTTATCTAGAGTGTTTTCAAGTGGTTGGATATTGCCCATACTGCGGCCCACCTGCTCCAGTCAAATTCAGTGTCAGTGATTTATCATCAATGTTGGACACAGTTGTGCTGCTTAATATTTTTTTAACCTGTCATACTTTTTCATTATTCTTGGATGAATAAAAGTCGAAATCATTTGTAACAATACACAATACCGTTCAAAAGTTTGGGGTCAGTATTTATTTATTTTTCTCTCTTTCTGAAAGAAATTAATACTTTAATTCAGCATGGATGTGTTAAATTGATTTAAAAAAAAGACTCGTATTGAAAAGATTTCTATTTTGAATAAAAATGAATCCTGAATATAAGTATGACAGATTCAAAAAAATATTAAGCAGCACAACTTGGTCCAACATTAATAATAAATCAGCATATTAGAATGATTTCTGAAGGATCATCATCATGTGATGCTGAAAATTCAGCTTTGCATCACAGAAATAAATTATATTTTAAAGTGTATTAGAAAAACATTATTTAAAATTGTTATAATATCTCACAATATTAGTAAATATAATATACCTTACAAAATGCCCCATAACTTATACAGTAGCTCTAAAATTAGTGTTGGCCACTATTAAAACTGTTAAAAGAACTTTGTTGCTGAGACACATTAATGATCTATCAGTGATGTTGTAATGTGTATTTCCCTGCTGATGAATGTCCAGAGCGGTGTGAATGATGCTGTGGCGGCGGTTCAAGAGTATCAAGCTCAGTTACTGAGGAGTCGGCTACAAACAGTATTCAACAGACATGCAGGAAGCGAACTTCAGCAAGAAGCTTTGGGACTCTCTGACTCCTTTAAAGGTGAACTAAGTAACTTTTTTTACCTTAACTGAACAGCTTCGGAGTCATTGGTATGGTTATATTACTTATTTCAGGGTTGAATGGTGGTCGTCTCGCACCCCCCTGGTGCCCGTGAGCGGAAAATACGCACTTGCAACTTTGAGCCGGCGGGCCGCCGCGTCAGGAAGTCTCGTGTGATATCAGGTCTCGCGATGTAAACAACTGCTTTACGGCCAAAAGAAATCTGCTAAAATGCTGTGATTATTGCGCTCCCTCACGCTGTCCGAACCCGAATGAAGAAGACGTTTTAAAGAATGTCCCGTCTGCTTTGATGTCGTTGATCTATAGCCTCTGGTGTCTGAGAATCGCCAACGATTTTTTATAACAGTGTTGTCAAATATCTATTCCGAAGCTGTGGGGGGAGCTCTAGAGAGAAACCTGCGAGCAAAAAGCGAGAATACAGCGAAGAAATCCCGAAGCTACTGAGTGCTGCTTTAAAGATCCATTTGCTGCCGTTTCAACATCATATAGACAGGACAGTGTCATAAAAGAAAAATTCAATTTTGTGGAAGCAGAAGAGGTTACAGTTGGATTGGCAGCATGTTCTCAGAAAAGAGATAAACGAAGAGCTCATAAAAAACAGATGTTTCCATTATATACCCCTGATAAAGAGTTTAGCACAGTTACTGCCTCATCCAAAAATCTTTGCCATGATAAATGGAGGATCCCAGAAATGCAGTGGTGGATATTTGTATGACATCATAGATGCTGAACTCATGCTGTCACACCCATTATCTTCTTCTAGACCCTCTGCTTTACAGATAATCCTTTATTCGGATGAAATCGCAATTTGCAATCCCCTTGGGTCTCATGCGGCAAAGAATAAATTGCTCATGTTTTAACTGATGCTCTACAGCGATCTGTCATGACACATTAAAGAGCCACAAAACGGTATTTATTGTTTTCATTTCTTTTAAACTGGCGGTTTAGTTTCATAAAGTATCATTCTTTCAACATTCCTTATTTGTATATTCAAAAATATTTGAAATAATCTAATTTAATACAGTTATAATTTTTCAATGTAAAATATTTAATTTGATTGGTAACAGCCTAGTGTCTTATTATTTTAATTGAATATATTGATCAAATTTAAGAATTTGAAATGAAAGATGGAGCAAACATTTAATAAAATTAGGGGGAAAATGCCCTTTATAAAAGGTACAAAAAATTAGTGTTTTCAAACAGTGATGTAATGAAACATTGACAATTTAAGCTTGAAGGGAGTAAAGTCTCCTTTTAGGCTATTAAGGAAATGTAATTTTGCCAAAAGAAGAACTTTTATTTTAAATAAATGTTCATTTTACATCAGCCTGCTCCAGTGTGATATGTTACCATATTGTCATGCTTAATACTGAGAGTTTGAATAATTGCAATGTGATGATCAGATGCAGATATCTAAATCAAAGAATATGGGTGATTTGCGGGTGGATTATTTATTTTTAACAGTGGATTCGGGTGACTCAAAGTGCACCAGATTAATGAATTTATCTTTAAAATGTACAAAATTTTATTTGCCGCCCCGGACTCCCCTAGAGGTACCAAGCTCCACCCACAAAAATAATGTGGGAAACACATTAGGCTATATGATGATCTACAAAAAATACAAATTTAAATATCTCATTATTAAAATACATTATTAGGATTTTACCACCTCCGCCTCATTTTGAGCCAGGAAAAATCCTGAGTAACATAACATGACAGGAGCTATTTTGCGGAATATTCTCACGATTGCAAATGTTACATTGATTTTAGTTCAATAAACAAGTAATGAATATTAAATTATTTCAATTACTTAGGTTAAATATTACATATACGCATGCAATATAATGTGTATTTCCATCACAGGTTTGGTCTTAAATATTACATATAGCCTACGCATGTAATATAATGTGTATTTCCATCAAAGGTTTGGTCTTAAATTTCATTCAAAGTGGCATTAAAAAGGTCTTAAAAAGTCTTAAATTTAACTTGTTTATATCTGTAGACACCCTGTTAATGACAGAATTATTTTTGGGTGAACTATCCCTTAAGGTTAAGTTGCACCTTTTGAAATGTACATGAGCTTACATGCATGTGAATTAATATAAATTTAATGTTTATTCATCTTCACTAGATGTCCGACGATCGCAGCTCTAATCTTGATGTGCCAGTGGGGATTGTACTAGTGGAAGATGGGATGACTCTTCAGCCCCTCAACTCTCTGCATTTGTCTCCCTTGTCCATTGGTATAGAAATTGAGGGAAAAGTGGTGATGGACAATCTGCACGACCTTCCTGAAGCAATGTGCCTTCTGTTCGGGTTAATTTATAGTTTACCCCTGAATTACCCAAAGTCTCTAAAGTACACATTTGAATTTATTCAACGCATCCTCCTTTCCATGGGGCAGAAAGACCTGCAGCCTAAAATACAATCTTTGGCTAACCATCTGTTTGGTTAAAATGGAGAAAACGTGATCAGCACATGCATTCAACAAAAAATAAAATATGATGCAGCGGGCCAGTAAGACTTTTACCAGCAGAATGCAACGGCTTTTTCTAGGGGGCGATGTAATTTTCTCGATGACAGAACACTGAAATTTGTTGCACGATTTTGTGGAACGACTACAGACCTCCCTTACAAAACACTGGCAGTACTTGTTTTTGGTAGATGTGTCAGTTCCTTAGCCTGACTACGTCAGACTTCCTACTTCCGCTCAATTTCATTTCGCTCCTGTAGTCAGTCTGAGATAGCAGCGTATCTTTCAGTTCTCTTACGAGAGTTCTCTCGTACTGCGTTTGAAAAACGCTGCGGGAAAAGGTCTCTTTTCACGAAATACTGAAGCAAAATTATCCTTAATTTTCATAAATGTAAAACGCATTGCAGCAGTGCACAGCTATGGCGAGACGGCTCGCTCGCTCATAGGCTGTTCTGCGGCAACTGCATTAGCCTATCGAGCGAGGGCTGATGCAACATCAGGCCAATGAGAGCGCTTCGCGCGCTCCTCGCCACATCCCGCCGAAACGGGTGTGGCAGTCCCCTATAAAAGGAGCTCGAGTAGGCTGATTCAACTGATTTTCATCTCTTCAGCGAAGCGCACGCATCGCTGGATCACGAGGAAGCACGCGTCGTCTGAGAACAAGCTTTTCAGCGGGACAACGGCGAATCGCCCTCACTCCGAGCCGATTGCCTACGGTGACTCTGATGACTCGCCTGGCATCCTCCCGAGGCTGCCCTTCCTGGAAGCGGATGGCGGGATTAGTTTTTCTTTACGTTACAAGAAAAGCTACCCTGCCTCTGCACGCGTCACTTACCGGCGAAGGAGAAAAGAGTGTTTTTAGTCCCGCCGTTGGCCGGTCTAACCTCTTTTCTCTCACATTTCTCAGCTCCCTGTGGGTGGCTGGAAATATTATTGCAGCAGAGTGAGTCTGTGTTACACACTTGCCTGCCAGCAAACGCCGAAGAATACATGTTGACGCCGCCTAAAAAGCCTATATCCCACTGTGGCTCAGTGGTGAATTTATAGGTTTTCCGCACGGACGACCGCGGTTCGAATCCCGGTCTCGCGGCATTTATATTTATGCCGCCAATGCTTCCCTCTGTCAGGTCCCCTGAAGGCGACTGCAGAGATGCATTTTGCAGTCAGCAAGCGCGTAGTACCCGCTTGCCTGCAACCAAACACCGTTTCTACGGTTCCCGTGCGTCACTGGCGAAATGAGAATGGAGTGCTTTCAGCCCCGCTGAAACTGGGCGATGTCCACTCTTCTCTCATTCTAGCATATTTCAGGTGTCTGAAAATGTTAGTATTGCTTGTTGTGCTTACTCGCATGCCTGCAAGCAAACGCCAGTGTGGATAATACTCGCGCTGTCTTTGTCTATGTATCCCCACTGTGGTCCAGTGGTAGATTCTTAGACTTAGACGCGGGGGACCCGAGTTCGAATCCCAGGTCTGCCGGCAGAAACATTTATGCCGCCGAATGCAAATCACTCTGTCTGTTCCCCGAGAGGCAACTGCAGACGTGTTTTTTTTTTTGCAGCCCATGAGCACGTGTTACATGGCCGGACTTCTACCGAAGTCCCGCACGGGGCCCGTGCTCAAATATTCGACCCGGGTTGATCACGCGCGCAACATAGTGAACGTGCCCACTACCTAGTGCCCACAGACACTATGTTCTGCACGCCTTGTGGTTTCTGTAAGACGAAACCTGTGTGCATTAATTCTGCTCAGGCAGACAGTGCACTCGCTGCAGTAACTGTGCCCGCTCTCCCGCGCCCACACTTACTCGCGGCCATTTTATGTCCTACGGGACTCGCCCAGCCCTCCTCTGCTCGGTTAAACACCGCAGCGGGGTCGAGCGCAGGCGTTCTGTCCGCTGTGATCAGCGCGCTTCCCCCGCGACAGAACGCGCTTCAAAGTCCCGGCCACGGCCGATGATGCTATAAATGTAGTGTCGATGCCCACTCCTCTGTGCCCATCCCTACATACAAGCACAGCCCTGCACACAGGGCCCGCGCACATAAAATCGACTCAGGTCGATCGCGCTCCAAACATAGTAAAAGTGCCCACTTCCCAGTGCCCACGAACACTATGTCTGGCCATTTTATGTCCTACGAGACTCGCCCAGCCCTCCTCTGCTCGGTTAAACACCGCAGCGGGGTCGAGCGCAGGCGTTCTGTCCGCTGTGATCAGCGCGCTTCCAAAAAAAAAAAAAAAAAATTCAAAAGTCCCGGCCACGGCCGATGGTGCTATAAATGTAGTGTTGATGCCCACTCCTTTGTGCCCATCCCTACACAAAAGCACAGCCCTGCACACAGGGCCCGCGCTCATAAGATCGACTCAGATCGGTCACGCTCCAGACATAGTCAAAGTGCCCACTTCCCAGTGCCCACAAACACTATGTCTGGCAGATCACAGTCTCCCCGTAAAAGCGGGATCTGTGCGCGCCCGCGCTGCTCACACAGACAGCGCGACCAAAGCAGTGAACGTGCCCGGTCCCCGCCCACGTCCACCTGCAGGCTACATGAGTCCCATGCGACCTTCTCAGACCTCCCTCGCTCAGTTAAGCACTGTAACGCGGTCGAGGATGAGCGCTATGCCCGCTGTATTAAGCGCGCTCCCCGCCTCATATGTCACAGGCGTAACGCCTATGTTATCGCACCCCGAAGCACCACTGCCGCACTGCGGACAGAGCGAGCTTCGCATTCAGCCCCTAGCCGGCCATGCAGATGCGTGGGCCGCGCTTCCAGGGGTTTCAGACTGGGTGCTAGACATTATAAAGAGAGGCTTCTCGCTACAGTTTTTCCGACGCCCTCCCCGCTTCACAGCGCGCGTCGAAACCACGGTGAATTCAGAAGCAGCACACCTGCTTCGTGCCGAAATATCAAAACTGTTGAGCAAAGGGGCGATACAGCTTGTACCCCCAGCTCAAAGCGAAAAGGGGCTATACAGCAGATACTTTCTAGTCCCGAAAAAGGACGGAGGTATCAGACCCATTCTGGATCTAAGACGACTAACAGAGCTTTAGTGAAACGCAGTTTCAAAATGCTCACGACCAGAAAAATCCTCGCGCATATTCGCCGAGAAGACTGGTTTATGTCGATAGATCTGAAGGACGCGTATTTCCAGATACAGATAGCGTCACGTCACAGGCGATTCTTGAGATTCGCCTTCGAGGGTCGGGCATACCAGTACACAGTCCTGCCTTTCGGCTTGTCCCTGGCACCTCGTACGTTTACGAAATGCATGGACGCAGCGCTCGCCCCCCTCAGACTCAGAGGCATGCGAGTGCTGACCTATTTGGACGACTGGCTGATCATAGCTCAATCGCGATCACAGCTCGTGGAGCACAGAACCATGTTACTCGATCACCTCGAGAATCTTGGTATTATGATCAATTGGACAAAGAGCTCCCTGAACCCCAGTCAAACTATCTCGTTTCTGGGTGTCGTTCTGGACTCGCAGTCCATGACGGCGCGGCTATCAACACAGCGCGCGCTGCACATTCAGCACACAGCGAGAGCCTTTCGCTGCGGTGCGACTACCACGCTCAAAAAGTTTCAGAGGTTGCTGGGTCTTATGGCCTCAGCAGCATCGGTTCTCCAGTTGGGCCTGCTTCGCATGCGCCCTCTGCAGTTCTGGCTAAAAGCGCGAGTGCCTCGCAGAGCGTGGGCACTTGGCCGATTACGCCTCAGAGTCGATCAGGACTGCGTGGCAGCCCTGAGACCTTGGGCGGCGAGCGATTGGTACCGTTCGGGCGTAAGCCTGGGGACTCCCTCGAGGGTGAAAGTGGTGTCTACGGACGCATCCACCTCGGGATGGGGAGCGCTGCTCGAGGGCAGACCATTCTTTGGCCAGTGGTCAGAACGAGAGAAGCTCCATCACATCAACTGCTTAGAAATGCTAGCAGTTCACAACGCGCTGACGCGCTTTTGTCCCCAAATCAAGGACCAGCACGTCGTAGTCCGCTCGGACAACACGGCCGTGGTGTCCTACATAAATCGCCAGGGCGGTCTCAGATCCAATATTCTGTACAGGCTGGCCAAGCGCCTCCTGACATGGGCTCAGCGCAACTTGCGCTCGCTGAGAGCAGTGCATGTGCCTGGGGTCCACAACCTGGGTCCAGACAGACTGTCCAGGAACAACGTTCCCACGGGCGAATGGTCTCTACACCCACAAGCAGTCCAGCTGCTGTGGCAGAGATTCGGCAGGGCGGAGGTGGACCTATTCGCGTCCCCAGAAAACGCTCATTGCCCCGTGTTCTTTTCAAAGAACGACAGCGCGCTGTCTCACATGTGGCCGCACTGCCCGCTATACGCGTTTCCCCCAGTCTCCCTCCTGCCTCAGGTATTAGAGCGAGTCAGGGAAGTGAAATGCCCAGTACTGCTTGTAGCACCGTTCTGGGCCAGCCATGCCTGGTTTCCAGCCCTGATGCAGTTAGCAGACTCCGCCCCATGGCCGATACCTTTGAGGAGAGATCTCCTCTCGCAGGCCAAGGGCTCGATTTGGCACCCACATCCGGAGTTGTGGTCCCTTCATGCGTGGGCGCTCAACGGGTATCCGTTGACCTCACGGAGGGAGTGCTGAATACCATCACTCAGGCTAGAGCACCGTCGACCAGGCGGCTTTATGCCTCGAAGTGGTCGGTTTTCTCCAGCTGGTGTGCTGCTCGGGGCCTGTCACCCCTCGATTGTGAGGTGACGGAGGTTCTCTCCTTCCTACAAGAGCTGTTGGATAAGGGCAGGTCCCCCTCCACGCTCAAAGTCTATGTGGCGGCTATTGCAGCGTTCTCGACAGCAACGCTAAGCCAGTCACTAGGAAGGAACGATTTAGTCATCCGCTTCCTCAGAGGAGCTAGGAGGCTGAATCCCCCCAGACCTCCTTCAGTCCCGATGTGGGACCTTTCTACGGTCTTGGCGGCCATGAAAGGTGCCCCTTTTGAGCCTATTCAAACTGTCAGCCTCAAACATCTGTCGTTCAAAACAGTGTTTTTGCTGGCCCTAGCTTCAGTGAAGCGCATAGGCGATCTGCACGCGCTCTCTGTGAGCCCAGCGTGCTTAGAGTTTGGGCCTAATGACTCCAAGGTCATACTCAAACCTAGACACGGTTACGTGCCAAAATCCCTCAACACACCGTTTAGGGCTCAGGTTATCTCCCTGTCCGCCCTACCGAGTGAGGAAGGGGACTCGAGCTGTCTTTGCCCCGTTAGGGCTTTAAGAGCTTATGTGTCCCGCTCTGCTGTCTTCAGACAGACTGAGCAGCTCTTTGTCTCGTTCAGCGGTCGTTCCAAGGGAGCAGCTGTTTCGAAACAGAGTCTATCCAGATGGGTAGTTGACGCCATAGCGCTGGCTTACACCACCAAGGGCCTTCAGTGCCCCTTGGGCGTGAGAGCGCACTCCACGAGGGGCGTCGCCTCATCGTGGGCCTGGTCTAGCGGGATTTCCTTACAGGAAATATGTATGGCGGCAGGCTGGGCCTCACCGTCTACATTCATAAGGTTTTACAACCTAGAGGTTCCCGCCTTGCAGGCAAAGCTGCTTTCGGTATAGTCGAGTCAGCTGTCTAGCCCGGACACTGATTTCGCAGGCGCACAGCGCCCCGAAAAATTTCTGGGCAGAATTGTGTAAGACCCACATTTCCCACATTAGCCAGGCCTTCCCCTGCCTATGTGACGTTATATCGCGTCTGAGGACGCAACCTTTAAGGGCGGATGTCCCCCCCCCTTTTTATCTCCAGACTCTCTGAGTCTACCTGGTGATTATGCACTGTATATCTGGACTGGCTTCCAGTGATCGGTGTCTTATCCCAGCACGCACGGCGTCTTACAAGTGGTTCCCGCAGCGTTTTTCAAACGCAGTACGAGAGAACTCTCGTAAGAGAACGTACTCGGTTACTAACGTAACCTCGGTTCTCTCTAGAAGAGGGAACGAGTACTGCGTTCCCTGCCGTGCGTACGGTTCGCTCTGGTTCGCTTCGGCGATGAAAACCAGTTGAATCAGCCTACTCGAGCTCCTTTTATAGGGGACTGCCACACCCGTTTCGGCGGGATGTGGCGAGGAGCGCGCGAAGCGCTCTCATTGGCCTGATGTTGCATCAGCCCTCGCTCGATAGGCTAATGCAGTTGCCGCAGAACAGCCTATGAGCGAGCGAGCTGTCTCGCCATAGCTGTGCACTGCTGCAATGCGTTTTACATTTATGAAAATTAAGGATAATTTTGCTTCAGTATTTCGTGAAAAGAGACCTTTTCCCGCAGCGTTTTTCAAACGCAGTACTCGTTCCCTCTTCTAGAGAGAACCGAGGTTACGTTAGTAACCGAGTACGTTTTCCACCGGCCTGAAAACAGCCGTGCCAATCAACGAACAGAGGGCGGGCTGAGAGCCGTGACGTAGACGCTGATTGTACCGTGGATGCGTAGATTTTTACTTCACATAATCTGCAAAAGTCGTTCACAGCCATGTTCACTCCGGTATTTCGCTCGATGGTTTAGTTTTTGCATCATACATGTGTTTACAGTGGAAGTTAGATGCGGCTGAGCATGCGCATAACACACGCCATAACCAAACGTTATGTGATTGGCTTACGGGTAACCAATGATTTTAAACTTCAGACAAGCGCCCCCCCCCCGCGAGAGAGAAAACACTTCTCTATTATGCTATTCCAGACTCTGTCTACGAAGCAAAGTGAAGTAGCAGAGTCTGGTATTACCAGGCTATCAGTTCCTTGCAATGTGTTTAAAAAATGAGCTTACGATTTTGATGTTTGTGTGCCTTAAAAATGTGACTGTTAGAAATGAGCTTATTTTGTTTGTGTCTTTTAACAATGTCACTTAAAAATTAGCTTATGATTTTGATGTTTGTGTTAGAAATTAGCTTATTTTGTTGTTCATGTGTCTTTTAAAAATGCAACTGTTAAAAATGAACTTATGATTTTGTTTGTGTCTTTTAAAAATGTGACCTAAAAAATTGCTTATTTGATGTTTGTGTTAAATGTGTTAGAAATGAGCTTATTTTGTTCATGTGTCTTTAAAAAAATGCAACAAAAAAATTGCCTATGATTTTGTTTGTCTTTTAAAAATGTGAGCTTACTGTTAAAACACTTTCAATTTTGATGTTTGTGTGTCTTAAAAATATGAGCATATTGTTATAAGAAATGTTTCTGTTAAATTAATGTAAATGCTGTATAAACCTAATAAAGTGGTTGATGTGAAAAACAATACTTGTTTTAATGATTTATAAATGATTTAATACAAGGAAACGATATACTGTATACAGGGCCGTTTCTAGCCTTTTTGGCACCCTAGGCGAGATTTCTACCACCACCCCCCCCTGACCCCCCCCCCCCCTGACCCCCCCCCCCCCCCCCCCCCATGGTAACAACATACCAAAGATTTGTACCATCAATAAAAAACTAAACATAGCTGCTAGGAAACCATTTAATAATTATTGCAAAATTTGTCCAAATACAAGTATGTACAATTCATCAGAATTAAATATTATTAATATTAAACTTCACCAGAAAAACAGGCAAATAAAATGCAAAAAAACTAAACTACTATAACACAACAATGTAACGTTATCAGCTACATATTAGCTATACAATAATACACAGTTACCACTTTTCAGTAAAACAACCATGCACATCCATGTTCAAAGGAAGTAACTGGTAACCAAGGACTTAAAACAAATTGACCATGGCATATTTGAGCATGTTTACTATTTTCGATTGCTTTAAAAGTGGACACGTCTAGACTTAATAGCTGCAAAAGTGTCAATAATGTCATCATAGGACATCTGCCTGGAAACATCCCTGTTTATGCTCATCATTGACAGGCCATTGAGATGGTGCTGTGTCATTGTAGACCTCAGGTATGTTTTAATGAGCTTCAATTTTGAGAAGCTCCTCTCTGCACTAGCAACACTTACAGGAGAAGTTGCAGCAATTCGGACAGCCACCCACATATTGGGGAAAATTTCCTTCAATTTCTTTTCTTCTATGAAGGACAACAGTTCCAGTGTTGTCATGGTGTTCTTGGGGAAATCTGGAAAATTTTGCATTTCTAGTGCAAGTTCCTTTCCATTCAGATCTGACTGACCATTGCTAGTCAGGGCGTCACTCAGTGTTGCACACTGTTGACATATTTCCAGGGTTGAAAGCTTAGGGAAGCTTGTGAGGACTCCAAACTTGCTTTCAACTTTACACAGGGTCTCAAAACGCTCATGCAGTGATTCAATGCAAACATCCACAACATTATTGAAGAAACAAACCTCCATTTGTTTCATTGCATCATTGAAGGGCGCATCATGAGACTCATAAGAGAAGTGACATTTTGTTTTTCTGAGTCTCTTATGCTTGAGCACTGCCTCTACGTTCATCTCCTCACATATTTCTCTGGCAGTTGCTTGTGCAGAAGCAAACCCTGTCTTTCTGTAGCTCTTGAGAGAGGCCTCAGTTTTCTTCAGCAGATTGACAGCAACATCCAGCTGCATGGACTCTGACTGCATTAATTTGCTGACATGATGAATTTGGATGAGGATGTCATACCATACTACAGTGCAGATGGCAAAGCGATATGACCCTACTTCCTCAGCTAATGTGTGTGCCTCAATTTTAACCACTGGGTCATTGGCTTTCTCCTTTACTTCTAGAAGGGCATCCCTAACTTCTGCAGCCTGGTACCTCACAGCTTCCACGCTCTTCACTCGACTATCCCATCTTGTCTCTGTCCAGGATTTCAGAGTAAGATTGACATGGCTTTTTAGAATAGACCAACGTTGTGTGGAGGCTGAGAAAAGAGTGAACAGCTTCTGCAGGTAACCAAAATATACACCAGCTTCTGGGGAGCTTTTTCCTGCATCAGCTACCACCAGGTTTAAAGAGTGTGTTGCACATGGCACAAAAAAGGCCTTTGGGTTGATTTCTAGCAGTCTGGCTTGGACACCTTTCTTTTTTCCCTTCATATTTGCCCCATTATCATACGACTGCCCCCTGCAATCTTCAAAAGAGATGTTGAGCTCCTGCAGTCTCTTTAGAATGAGGGATGATAGGCTTTCTCCAGTGGATTCTTCAGATTCAAGGAACCCCATAAAGTATTCTTTAATTTCCACATTGTGTACTGCCACAGTTCGAATGGTAAGTGAGACCTGTTCTATATGGGGTGCTGTCCACAATTAGTGAAAAATATTTTGCCTCTTTGATCTCATTAGCCACTGTTTCCATAATTCTCTTACCTATGCACTCAATCAACTCGCTTTGAATGATATTACCCAGGTATGTGGTGTGGGTGGCTCCACTTTGAATAAGACCTATATGATGTTTTAACACAGGGTCAAATTTTGCCATGAGTTCAACTTCTTTAAGGAAGTTTCCATTATTTGGGTCATACAGGGCATCTGATGTTCCTCTTAGACCCATATTTCTCTCTGCCAAAGACTGAATGATGGCTACCAACCTTTTGAGAACGTCACGCCACCTATTTCTCTCCCCTTCTAAGCGCATCATTTCCACCTGATCTATTGTTTGCCTTTTTTCCAAACGAATCTCTAATTCCTTCCAAGATGCCATATGCCTGTTATGTTCTGGAGTACTCTCATGGTTTTTCAAGATCAGCCAGCCAGCTTCTCTTCATTTTTTCACCATTCTGTAATTTTCTAAAAAAGTAATGGTGATGGCACCCTCTTCCATCTACTCTTTTTGGAAATATGTAGTCTGGTGTCAACTGACATGGTCCTCTGTGCACTAGTTCTATTCTAACTTTGTCTGTCATGGCTGGCCAGTCAGCAGGGTCTAGAAGTGCTGCCACAGTCAGCTCACTTTCTGATGGTTGTAAATGGACTGCAGCAGCCTGTAGATTTGTAGCAGTAGCAGCAGCCACACCACACAATGAAAAACTTAGTGCCTCATCTGTAAACAAAGCAAAACATGAGTCACATATTTTTGTGAATGAATTCTACAAGCTCTCTGTGTTATATGTATACAAAAATATTTCATGAACCCATGCATGATAAAAAGATTTTAAAAAAGATCATATATTTCAGAGCAAATTTAAACTCTTATTATGCTAGTTAAAATTGTATTCTACTAACAAAATTTTTTTAGTAATGTGATACAAAAACAAACTAGATGAAACTGTTATTATTTTACTCTAAATCAGTGATCTCAAACTCAATTCCTAGAGGGCCACAGCTCTGCACAGTTTAGTTCCATCCAGCTCCAACTCACACCTGAAAGGAAGTTTCTAGTAATCCTGAAGCTGCTGGATCAGGTGTGTTTGATTAGGGTTGGAGCAAAACTTTGCAGAGCTGTGGCCCTCCAGGAATTGAGTTTGAGATCACTGCTCTAAATACAATCTAATGAAGATGGATTTTGTTCATGTACAGAACAAAAATATTTTTAAGAATGTTTTTTTCTTCTCCAAAAAATTTGTTCAATAGCAATACAATTTTTTTAGTACCCTGTCCAGTGTATGAGAGTAACCATTGTACAGCAGTATTTCATATGAGAAACATACACACACCTGCTGATGGCCTAGTCTGGCCAGAATCCAGTGGTATCAATCCAGTGGCTGTCCCTGAGTTTGATGTGTCATCTTCACCTACATGCATAATCAGACATTGCATATGCCATATGACAAATGCCACATACCATTTTAAACTCTTTTGAAACTATTCTATATAGCTAAAGCTGTAAACAAGAAGTAAACACTTACAGTTAGGACTGGGGCTTGCCTCTGATGCTTCTCTTCCTACAGTAGCATCTGCCTTGTGTTTCTCCAAGAATTTGTTGAGTGCACCTGTCATGATTGTTGTTTGTACCATTAATATAAAACTCTCCAGCATAAACAAACAGATTTTCATAATACACAGCCAAATCATACATTTCACAATTTTATATTTATATATGAATGTCAAGAATTCAGAAGTGTATATATTTATAAAGCCTACACTACACTACACAGAAATAATATACAATTAAATTATGCTTATTTTAAATGTATTGTGCAGGCTAGGTATAAAAAATATAGGCTTTTAATAATCTTTCAGTGCGCAAAAGGCAAAACCATGATAATATGAAACGCTTCAAAACAGAGCGCGTATGCGCGTCACGGGTGCAGAATGATGTGCTCAAAGCAACATGGAGACACAGTGTGCTGCGCTGTGCATTTAGCCTAAAAGTTCACGGCACGGCACAAAGCGAAGAAATGTCGAGCGCACAAATCCTACAGTATATCTGTCCAACAGTTTATTGATCATTTGTTTCTTCAGAGTTTTAAATTCCAGTTATTGTGCGTTTGATGCCGATTCATAGTCCTTGTGATGTGTGTGATCTAACAGGCACACGCAGCGAGTCGTTTAAAAACGGCAACAAACATAAAATACAAATACACAAAATAAAGTCATTTTATGCAAATTCACAGCCTTTAATCTACAGATCAAGCATTATAATGTGAATATATCATATTGGAGAGAGTTTTACCGTGCATCCTGCTGTAACCGGAGGAGGCGCGCGCGCTGTTTGAATACTGAATGGAGAATGATTGACAGCCGCAGAGGAGGGAAAACGAGGTTTCCGTAAACTTTAATTTAATGATGTAAATAGTATTCTGTCCCTCACATTAAGCTATGGAATGGCTTCAGATGACTTTGTGAAATTATAATCAGACCCAAGTCACCCAAACTGACGTGAAAAAAGCGGGAGGCGCCGAAAAGCGCGCTGTTTGCATCCCTGAGATTCACTCACCGATCAAATAACTTAAGGCTTGGCTTTTGGTGGGACAAAAATACGCTTTTTTTGCGGCTGCCAAATAAATTGCAATGCAGGAAAACCCCTGCTATAATATTCCGCTGCTGAAATGAACATGACGTAAATCCGTCCCGTGGTGCTAATAATGCAGTCACAGTGTCATGCTTTGCTAGTAGTAGAACAATTTGTAACATACCTGTATATTTTGCTTTCTTTTTCTCATCTTCTTTTTTCTTCTTACGATACTGAGCCCCTGATGGCTTTGACCTTTTCATGATGATGAAACTTAAACATTTACTTCCAGTAAGCACGGATGACGACGTTGAAAGGCAACGGCTCTCTGGCGTTGTATTGCGCATGCACGACTTTAAAATGCCTCTAACGGCAGCGGCCACCACCAATGAGACTTTACTCAGATAATCGCAAGTAATCATAATGCTTCTAAATAGCAAAAGTATGAAAATATAATATGACCTTTAAATAATAATAATAATAATAATATATATTATATATATATATATATATATATATATATATATATATATATATATATATATATATATATATATATATAAAAAAAAAAACTCTTGGTGGGGCGGGGGCTCTCACTGGCGCCCCCCAGCTGTTGGCGCCCTAGGCGACCGCCTAGTTTGCCTATGCCTAGAAACGGCCCTGACTGTATAAACAGGAAAGTTTGAGTTTAGTCTTTGCCTTTTTAAGTTATATGTACTTAAGCATTTAAGTTATCTGTAGTTAAACATTAAGTACAGATAACTTAAATGATTAAGTTACTTCAATGAAGCGACCATATTAGGCCAACTCAATTAAATTGAGTTGTCAATTTCCAATTGAGGAATCACTTTCCTCAAATCATTTGAGTAGTCTCAACTTATTAGGGTTTACAGTGTGGGTAAATATGACATTTATTAAGTGAGGATTGTTTAAAGTTCACTTAAATTAAAAGTTGTTATATTTTTTAAGCCTAATAAATGTTTAAAATTTGGGGGGGGGGGGGGGGATAATTTTCATTGAGACATCGCTAGCTATTAATATCACTGATACAGGCCTTCATTCATAAAAAGATGCTATTAAACAATTAGGCTATTTAAATACTGTCTTTATGTTGTTTCTACATTACAGTGGAAATTGAGTCTCACTTTATTTCAATTTTATTTACACACAAAACATTAATAGTGAACTTTTTTGACTTTATAAAATGATTCTCTCACGTCTTGGCAATCGGCCCCTATTAAACAATAAAAAGTAAGACATATTTTTGTTATACATAGTTTAGTACCCTACTATTCTTTTTGGCAGAATTTATCATTATAATCAACTTAATTATTTTAAAAATTATTATTATTAATTATTTTGTATCACCATTTTTTTTGTGTGAATTCACGTGTTGTAAATCCAACAGATCCGATTCTCTGACCTGCGTCTGCGGCACAAACTAAGATGGCGGCGCCCATCGCGCATACAGCTCAACTAACGCGATCGTTATAAAGGTGTTTAAACAACAAAACACTTCCACTTGCATATATTTGACAATCGGAATATCAGATATTTCATGCCATAGCTAACAAATGTGTGAATATTTTTAATAAAAAAGGAAAAATGACATAAAAGCAGATCATCATTCATTCAGCTCTGTTGCTGCTGCGGTGTGTCACGTGACAAGCAATGACGCGTCACCATGGAAACAATAAAGTGACACATTCTAAATAACGGTCGCCTTGAAAAACTCACGCTGGGGGGTCAGCCAGAATATTTACGTGTGAAAGGGTTAATAACTTACGTGTGATTGTGAAAGGGTTAATATAATTATAAAGCTAATATAGACACTTACAGCATGTGTTGCCTTCATTATAAGGCTTATGTAAGGCTTTTCATTTTTTGCGGCTCCAGACAGATTTTTATTTATTTAATTTTTTTGGTCCAATATGGCTCTTTCAACATTTTGGGTTGCCGACCCCTGGGTTAACCTATATTACCAACTGTATTGAACCAAACAATGCGCTCATTAAACGTGACTGGTGATGTGTACGTGGATAGGCACGATATTAAATCACTGTAATAAACTACTGTTGCTAACGTATTTCATTCGATCCAGGTTTATATAAGCCCATTTATTGATTGATTTCTTTTATTTTATTTTAGCGTTACTCTGGTATAACGTTAGTGCTGCTTATTACATAGCTGCTATAATGTTATTTCTTGATAACAGACGCCTGTTGTCACCAATAATTACCAACAAAGCGATTTAGTCTCATCATCTGATCTAGGCCTTACAGGATGATTGCCTTTTCTTTTTCTTTATCAGAGACCTTTATTTGCTGGTTTAGGTGTATTTTGAGTGACAATGTAAGATTACCATTTTAATTATAATGTAATTTTCTTTGTTTGACTTAATATTTTCAACTCTTTTTCTGTTACAGGTGATATGAGACAAGAACATGTGGAAATGTAAGTGTTGCATTTTTAACTCTGCAAAAAGAGGGGAACTTCTCAAACATTATCGTTTAAAACATGGTGGTCACACAAAAACTGTACCTTTTCCATGCCTACACAATGACTGTCTTTGTACGGTCAACTCCATAAGTAGTTTAAAAGTTCATCTGGCAAAAATTCATGCAAAAACACAAAACTCTCAGATAAAACAAACAGACCTCAGCCAATTCCAAAGGAACAATTGGTGGCAATGGCCATGAAAATTGGACCTTGCTTAGACTTCTTCCTCTTTTAATTGGGGATGATGTCCCAGAAGGAGATAATTCATGGGAAATGTTGATGCTGCTAAAAGATATAGTAGAATTGGCTGTGGCATCAACACATACAGAAGAGTCCATTGATTTCTTGAGATGCAAAATAAAGGAGCACAGAGAACTGCTGCAATCAACATTCCCTGGTTTTAGACTGAAACCAAAGCTAAATCATTTCGTTGAGCATTAGCCCCAGATGATTAAAGCCTCTGGCCCACTGTCTGATGTTTGGACAATGCGTTTTGAGGGCAAACACACATAAAAAAAAAAAAAGTGATTTGTGAATCTCAAAACTTTAAAAATGTGTCCCTCACACTAGCTGTCCAACATCAGAGAATGATGGCATACTATCTGGGCTCTAGCTCATTTTTCAGACCCCCAACTGAAATGAACAAAGTTAAAAGTTAAACGTCATTTCCTGATCACATTCAGCAGGTGTTTCCTCAAATGGCACCACAGCTAAAGACCGTTCTGATTGCTTCCTCTGTGACAGCTGATGGAATCGAGTGCCGTGCAGATATGGTTATCTCTGCTGGGTCATTGTCTGGCCTCCCAGAATTCAAGCTGATATCACAGATTGTAGCAGTGAACTCTGAGATTCTGTGTGTCTGTAAACCAATGTCACCTTGGTACATTGAGCATATTCGGTCATATGAGCTTTGTAGCAGCCCTGCCACTTCCCTCTGTGTGATTCGCATGTCAGAGCTCAATGAGGTTTTCCCTCTATCAGGTTACATTGTAAAAGGCAGGATGGTGGTGACACCTAAACGTTATATCTTTTGCTAAGTGAATGATCAATGTTTCATGTTTTTGCATGGAATGAACCCATTTTTTTCCTGCTGTTTTTCCCCAGTGTTTCGCAGTGAAGTCCTAAAGTCTTGAGGGTTGTCATCGAACTTCATATGGTATTTATAGCCATTCCAACTTTAAAGGGTTAGTTCATCCAGCATTGAAAATTCTGTCTTTAAATACTCGCCCTCATGCCGTTCCAAATCCGTAAGACTTTTGTTCATCATCAGAATACAAATGTAGATATTTTTAATGATATCTTTAGTAGATATCTTTGGCCAAGCATTCACATAATACTTACCTTTTATACTACAGTTGAATCGGATTGAATACAGTAATATTATGAACAGCAGCTATGCTAATTATTTCCCATCTGCTTTTCTGTTGTTATCTCGGGACGCTAGTAAATAGAGTTCGTCAGCTCCAGTTTGTATCCAGCCTCATATGGAAACTTCAGATCCCCCAACACCCGTGAAGAGACGACTCGACGCTGGCAATATGTTATGCCCTAAATTTATACATGATTTATACATGATACAAATGTGTGTTTCAGTTTCTGGTGTGAAAAGATGGAATTTTCTAGAAAATGATCTAAAATGTTGTTTAAATATTCTTCAATTTAAATTTAAGTATAAACTGAAGATACTTAACTTGTACAAAGATGAATGTGAAAATTGTTAAAATTATAACAATAATGATGGGCTCGTTGTTTTCGTTGCCAGAGTTGTCATCATTGCATAATTTTGTTTGTTTGGTGTTGTGTAAGCAGAATTAATAATATATATATATATATATATATATATATATATATATATATATATATATATATATATATATATATAAAATTGTCAAAATTGAAAGTAAATTACATCTGGTCTGGGTTATTTTCTTATTTTTTGTCATGTCGGTGAGGCCATCTAATTTGTAATTTTTTTAATATAAGAATGGGGTAGGAGTTAATACGATTTTTTATCTTCATCCTACTCCTGTTCTTCTTGTCATGAAATGTATTTTTGTTGTGTTTATTGGTTGTTGTTGTGATATTTTGTGTTGCAAGAGAATACATAAATAAATAAATAAATAAATAAATGAAAAATTAACTAACTGTATTTTTATTCTATGTACATTTCTGAAATGCACTTTCTGTAAAGCTGCTTTGAAACTATATGTATTGTGAAAAGCGCTTTACAAATAAATTTGAATTTAATTGAATTTAATATTTTTAATGAAATCTGAGAGCTTTCTGTCCCTCCATATACAGCCTATGCAACTACTACTTTCAAAGTCCAGAAAGGTAGTGAAGACGTCATCAGAGCAATCCATATGACATATGCAGTCAGTGGTTTAACCTCAATTTATGAAGGGACTCGGGTGCTTTGTTTGAGAATAAAAATAACAGTTTACGACTTCATTTATAAATGATCCAAAACAAGTTTATCTAACATCTCTAACGTCAACACAACATGCATGTATTGTGATGCTCTTGTCAAGTTGGAGAAGAAAGCCCTGTGAATAAAGTGTTATTTTTTTCCCCTGCAAACATAGCACTTGAATCACTTCATAAAATGGAGGTTAAACCACAGAAGTCTTTATCCACCACACAATTACTTTAATGATGTCTTTACTACCTTTCTGGGCCTTTCATACATCTTATTTTGTATTCTGAAGATGAACGAAAGTCGAAAGAGGGGCTGGAAGAACAGATTAAAATTTAAAATGGGAAATTATCGGTCCAAGATGAGAAACTTGGGATACCCTGATGTAACCATTAATGGAAGAAAGCAAGGCATAAACAACCCTGAAGGAATTCCATCAAGAAACACATAAAGAAGCCAAAGAAATGTGAAATAAACTTTCTGCCAAACTTTCCAGAAGGACATAATGATGACAGCCTTGAATCAGTTCGTAAAAAAATGCAAGATGAGATGAAGATGAGAACACCCAGTTGATCTCTTCTGGCACAACAGATGGACCTGACTTCCGCGCTTCGACGTAAAGAGATTGCTGAGACCACACCTGCAGTCAGTGATGTGCTTGAACGTTGGCCTGCTCTCTTCCGTGAGGCTCAGGTAAGTCACCTTTCTGTTTTCAATATATTAAAAGGACACCCACAAATAGTCACCTTTATGCAATGTCGAGTTGGCATGATTTGCAGAACACATTTAAAGAAGAAAGACTTAAATATATAAATTCATATGAGATCAGTGAATTATTGTTTCAGGTTTTCTTAAAGGGATAGTCCACCAAAAAATGAAAAACCAAACTGTTGCTGGTATTCAGACTTCAGTCCGATGGAAAATACTATAGAAGTCAATGGGAACTAGCAACTGTTTGGTTACAAACATTATTAAAAATATTATTTTTGTGTTCAGCAGAACAAAGAAAATCATGCACGTTCAGAACTGTTTGAGCATGAGCACATGATCATTTTCATTTTTGAGTGGTCTATTCCTTTAACATTTTAAAGATATTTCTTAGCCTCTATATTATTTCCTAATTATTTAAAGCATTTCTATGTGCACGCTAATGTGATTATGTGACCTGCCCTTGTCTCCCCCAGATCTGCTTGGAGTTCAACAGAATTACTGGCAAAAACCTAAAGCAAGAATTCTACGAGAACCTTGATAGATGTAGTCCACATGGACCTTTTTAAAGCCGAAAGGGGGACTCCTGGTCGGTACTTGGCTAACTTTTTAAATCAAATAAAGGTTAGTAATTTTGTCTTATTTAAGATAACTTAAAGGATAACTTTTACTCACCCTCAAGCTGTTCCAAACCTGTGTACATTTCTTTGTTAACGCTGAACACAAAGGAAGATATTTTGAAGAATGTTTGTAATTTAACAATTTTGGGTATAGTTGATGTTCTTAGTATTTCTTTTTAGCATGTAGAAGTCGACGGTGGCCCAAAACTGCTTGGTTACAAACATTCTTCAAAATGTATTCTTCCTTTGTATTCAGCTGAGCAAAGACATGTATACAGGTTTGGAATAACTTGAGGGTGACTAAATGATGACAGAATTTTCATTTTGGGGGAACAATCCCTTTAAAAGCATTTCGTTTTGTCAGCATTTAATCGTATATTCTCATAAAAGTGCTTCAAATATATTGATTAGTTGTTAGTTGTTCTGGTATTAATGGAATTTCGTGTTTTCCTCTAAAGTCAGCCCAGCCAACGGAGGTCCGAAGCCTTGTGATTCGAGGACTACCCATCATGCTTGGAGATCTGTTCATCTGTTCTTAAGCTGTTTACATTAAAATAACCACCTGTGCTCCCATTAGTCAAAGCATTTGAAAATCATGTTGATTTTAAAGCAATAGTTTACCCAAAAATGGAAATTTGCAGGAAATGTTCTCACTTTCAGACTACTCAAGATGAAGATGAGTTTGTTTCTTCATCTGAAAAGATTTGGAGAACTTTAGCATTACATCACTTGCTCACAAATTGATCCGAACAGGTGCTCAAACTCGTTCAACAGCTGATAAAAACATCACAATAATCCACAATTAATCCACACGTTCGCTCTTTGGACTCTTACTTACAACACCCGTTCGCTACAGAGGATCAATTTGTGAGCAAGTGATGTGATGCTACAGTTCTCCAAATCTTTTCAGACGAAAAAAAAAACAATAAATCCTCTATATATTGAATGGCCTGAGAGTGCGTGCATTTTCATGTTTGGGTGAACTATTCCTTTAAAATACAAATGTGGCCAAGTCTTCAAATTAATAAACCTCATTTATACTGCATACTTAAAAAAAAAAAGTATTGTCTTTGCTGGAAACATGTTCATTTTCATAAAGTCAAATGCATACTTGTCCATATAATTTGGGATTAGGGTTAGTGATTTGTGTTTTTAATAAATCTAGTGCACGTTCTGATAAACACGCATTGATAAACATTTTATTCCTGATCACAATACTCTATGTATGCCTGTTTTTTCACTAGGTGTCTGATCATCGCAACTCCATCCTTGATGTGCCAGTGGGCATCTTATTTGAGGACACTGAACTCCAGCCCCACAATTCCTTGCATTTAACTTCTACGATTGGAATAATACTTGAAGGTCAAGTGGTGATGGAAAAAATGCAGGACCTCCCACAGGCTATGTGTCTCCTCTTCGGTCTGATCTACGCACTAGACCTGAATTACCCAAAATCACTTGCCAACACGTTTGATTTCATCCAGCGTGTGCTAATGTCAATGGGACAGAATTCTCTCAAGCCTAAATTGCAGTCTCTGGCAAACCAGCTTTTTGTTTAAAGAGGTGAGACTTTAACACCACTGTGAGAATGTTCTACAAATGATTTGCAAGAGATAATATGGTATATTGTTACCGTTACTACCTCTTCAGTTTGTGACCCAGAAAATATTTGTTTAAAAAACATCACTGTGAGACTTTAATATCACTGACAATGTTTAGTTTTTTCCCCTCGATTTACTCCATTATCCATTTATGAAGGAAAAAATGGTTTAAATTGTTAAATGCTCAAAGTTCTATAATTAATGTGCAGTCGTTAATTAAGTATATTGTTACCATTGTTGCTACCTCTACAGTGTGTTTGTGACAATAATATTTCAATTACAGTATAGTTTGTACTGTAATATTGTGCAAATTTGGTCAAAGACACTGACTATGGTCAGTATGTTTTATTGTGATTGCATAAAGCTTCAACCAGTAAAATGTAAAAAGAATGTATACATTACGTTTACATGTTAGGGTGAGACTTAAGTCTAAATGTGAGACTTAAGTATAATGTTTAAGTGATCAGAGTTGCACAATTGATGTAGTTCACTACTTAATGTTGGACATTGTTGCCAGCTTTAGAGTTATGTACAGGGTGTGACTCATTTTCATTTGACATTTTGGTCAATAAAGACTCAAGGATCAATATGTTGTTCATTGTTTTATTTAAGTGCAGTGTGCACAAAGCTTACAGTCAAAAATAATAACTTTAAAATTTAGAATTAAATTCTAATTTCAGTTAAATATACAAGTACACTTGAAATTAACACTAAGTTAAGTGAACTTTATTGTTTAAGTACATTAAATAATCGTCAAGTTTGGTGAACTAAACAATTTAAGTCAAGTCTACATAAGCACCAAGTTAAGTAAACTTAAATATGCACGTTTTGGGAGACCCCATTACTCAATTAAATTGAGGGAACGAGTTTACTCAAATCAGTTGAGTTCAATCAACTTATTAGGGTTTTCAGTGTACATTAGTTTAAAAAACGTGCTGATACCACGAAAATAACTAAATAAATCGTGTCCGTGTCACGAATCAATAGATTAAATTGCATGACCATATCACGAACTGCCGTGAGACTGGGTTGATTATCGTCCAGTGAAGGAATCTGTGGCGACCACTGAATATTACGTGGTGCCGTCACGGAATAACGGATAACAGAAGTTATCCTAGCGATCAAATGACGACAGAACAAAGCTATATCAAGTTAAAATCGCTTATAAATATTTAAAGTGAAGTACTTTTTAAAGTAAACCCAGAATAAGGTGATACGTTTCCAAATTATAAAACGACGCCACCTGGGGGAGCGCAGGTGTTGGATCAGGGAATGTGTGTGTGGACCACGGGTGCTGCCTGTCATTGACCTACATAGGCATCACTTCTGTGGGCACATCAGGGGATTATCGGCGATTCTGTGAAACTGCCACAGATTTAGAGTTCAGGGGCCGTGTTCATTTCTCACGGTATTCTGCGAGACCAGGGTTGCCTAGACAATATAGCACTCACTAGCACGAAGAACAAATATAGACAGACTGTGCATAGAGATTTAACATTACAACTCTCTTTGATACAAAAACATTCCCTGTGTAAGTTCTTGTTTTTATTGTAAGTTCTTGTCAGTTATTGAGCATGTGCTTTAATGAATTACCGGAGAACTTGTGCTGCTAAAATGGACGGAGAGACAAGTGTGGTGGTTGTTTCTTCAAGTGGAAATATAAACATTATTTTGAGTTCTTTGAGCGTAAAAACAAAAATATTACTGTTAAATGCAAACTGTGGGCAATTTCTAAAGAACTTTCTACCGCTATTAACTCGACCAGCAATTTGTTGAAGCACTTAAACAGAGTGCATTCTAGGACAAAACTCGTCGCCAAGGAGGATAGCGTTACCCACGGCCGAGACGGGAGCGGTGCAACCTCGTCTAAACAAGCTAGGTTGGATTATTGTTCAAGATCGGGAGGGAAGGTAACTTCTGGACAGGTGAAGAGAGCTGTAGCAGCGTATGTGGAGGAGGAAAAGCTGCCCTTGTTGACTGTGGAATTGCAGCAAGGAATGTTGTAGATAAGACATACTGTAGACACATTTGAAAAGACTACAGTTTTCATTGTTAGGCAAGTTATTGCTACGAATGTTAAGTTCTGGAAATGCACTGGATCTTTAAGTCAAGTTGCTGTTTTCATATTTCTGTAATATTTTCAGAAATAAATTACGGAAAGAACTGAGTGTCACTTTGTAGTAGGGGTGCACGATATATCGGCCGCCGATATAATATCGGCCGATATGGTCATTTTTTTTACACATCGGTATCGTTCCGATGTCAAAATATGGCCGATGTGAACAGGCCGATATTTGACGTGTGAAGCTGAAGATGAAGTTGATGTAGAGAACGCGCCTGAGAGAAATACACATTTCATACAGATGACATAAGCAGAGAACAGTCTGTTTTCTTTCCTTTTGAATTGTTCTGTTTAAAAATAGAAGTTTCAAGCTTTCTATATATGTCTCAGGTCTGTGAGGCAGGTAGGTTTCGGTTCATTTATGAGACGCGCTGCTCCAGGTTCACGCGCCATCGCCTCTGTCCTGATTAAATATTTTCTACTATATTTACTTAATCCAGGCAATTCGTTGATGAAACATTGATCAAAATTAAGATACAATTAATACAAAACGAAATTAAATTTAAAGACAGGCTTTGTGCTTTCTGCTTGAGGTCTCTGTGAAAGTTTTAAAGCAGTTTTTAAGTGCCGCTTTCAGAGCGCTCACGTCTGTAACGGAGAACTGGCCCGCCGCCCATCTGTACATTGTTAATGCAGTCCAGTGCGACTTATGTTTTTTTCCTCTTCATGACACATTTTTGACTGATCGTTTTTTGACTCGTGGATATTTGAATATATTGCTTGATATTTGATACCCGTTCGAATTTTGTTTTTCTCAAAAGTGACAGCACGTGTGATTTGTGGATTAGGCTACTGATAAGCGCGAGTGAGAAACAGGCGTTTATTTATTCATTCTCAGTGTTGAGAAACGTAGCCTTCATGTGTTATTGTGTTAATAATAACTAAAGTAGCCTACCTAATTATGTTACATATTTATTTTTGTATGAAAACTAGCGCGTTCGTTACTTATGGATTAAAAAAGTAGCCTACCGTTGTATCAGTGCTGCGCGAGCTCTGTCTCACAAACACGGACGTGCGCACAGAGAGCGAGAGAGAGAGAGGATAATTGTAAAATGAAAAATTGACGGGCTAAGTTTAAATTTTGTTCTTGCTTGTTTGTTTTTTTTCTGTCAAAATGTCAGAAAGCACTTTGTATTATCCATCCATGTTTTTAAAATTCGTTAAATGACGGACGTTTTACTGTTAACACAGCCCATATGTCGGATTCGTCTTATAGCCTACTTGTTATTATTTTTAGAATAAGTGATTCGTTATGCTATTATTGGACTCCTGTCTATTCATTGTCAACTGTTTTCTATAAATATGTTTGTATTGGTAACATTTATTCAGCCAATGCGTGTCCTGTTTAAAATGTGCAATGTTCAAACGCAAAGACAGCACGTCACAAGAAGCCCTTTTCCCTGTGGTATTTTTTAGTATCATATTTGGATATTGGAATAATAAATGAAGTAGCCTATCTTAATTGTACACGTTCCTTTTTTTTTTTTTTTTTTTTTTTACTGTTTTCTAAGGGTTTCTTAATTTTAGACAAGTTGACCAGCACACATTATATGCAATGCAATATAATGCATGTGTGTCCTATGTGTGACATATTTTGCACACAGGTAAAGGTGCCCAATATCAGTAATTTCTAAAGTAAAAAAAATGTGTTTTGGAAAATGGCTCTTTATTTGATAATCATTAAAATATGTTTTCCATACAGAGATATCGACATCGGTAAATATCGGTATCGGCCATAACAGCAATGTTAATATCGGTTATCGGTTTCGGCCACAATTTTCACATCGGTGCATCCCTACTTTGTAGTGTATTCATGTAGGTTTAATAGGTTTTCAAAGTAACTTGAAAGTAAAGTAATTAGTAATCTGATTACTTTTTACATGCAGTAATCAGTAATGTAATCAAATGACAATTTTAGAGCAGTAATTAGTAATTTGTAGTGGATTACTTTTTTTGAGTAACTTACCCAACACTGATGTTAAGTGATGTACGTTTTAAACACAGTATTGTCAGTATTATTTGCTCTAATTTACAACGAAATAATAGTTCGAACGATCAGTCAATTTCAGTCAGTTAATGATTCATTCATAAATACCGCCACTTCCTTAGTTACTGAATGAATGACTGACTCGACGACTCGTTAATAAAGACAGTGACTTGTCGCCACCTACTGGCGGTTTAATTTAATATTCGAAAGTATCACATTTTTTATTTATTAAAATCATTATTTAAAGGGATTTATGAAGGTAAAAATGCAGTGGAAAAATCAAATATTGTCCCTTAATGTGTGACTGCAGTCGAAGTGGAAGAGAGGGGGTTCGCAGAAGAATGCTAAATCTGGAAAGTTTGAGAAGCACTGAACTAAGGAACATGGATATGTAGATTTACTCAAGTGCTACTGCGAAGAGTGCAAAGCCAATACAGCCTGTTACCTTCATTCAAATTTCCCATAAGCTTAATTGAATTGATCTAAAGAGAAAAAAGATAATGACTATTTTTGTCTAAAGACTACATATACAATAGCTTCCAAAATTAATGTTGGTAACTGCAGTTTGACTAAAAGTAATGACTAAAAGTTGACAAAAATGAGCAAAATAAAGACTAATAAGCATTTTCGCCTGAAGATGAAGACTAAAGGTCCTTGCAAACTGAGTCCGAAATGTTCATGTGTTTTTTCGCATTCGTCATTCGATGGCTCTGAATTGTCAAAACACCATTCAAACTGCTTGCTACGGATGCGGAAAACGCAGAAAATCGAACCTGATCCGATCTTTTTTTTATGACGGACGAAAGATTCGGAGGCAGTGTGTAAACGTGATCGACAAAACGTGAGGTCGTATTTATTTTTTAACGTGCGCAATTTTTGGACACGAATTTCAGACTCAGTGTGCAAGGACCTTAAGACTAAAGAAAAAAAGGCTGTCAAAATTAACACTGATAGTGAGGGATGCCTTAAAGGGACAGTTCACCCAAAAATGAAATATTTGTCATCATTTACTCACCATTTCCTGTATGAGTTTCTTTCCTCTGTTGAACACAAAAGTTCTTTGGTTATTTTATTATTATATGTATTTTCATACAATAATGAAAATGAAAAATGCAAAGGCAAATTAACCAAAGAAATATTATAATTATATAATGATACTAAAATGCACGGAGCCCGTTAGATACATTACATACCGTAAGGAACATGGTGATGGAAAAAATATGTATTGAAAAATATATATTTCAATGCTTTTGCCTTTGTTTTCTTTGGGAACGGCCACACACGTTCTCTGGGGAACTTTTGCGAGAGATCATAAAAGCATTGACATATAATTTTTCCTCCCATCTCATATTTCTTTCCTTCCCTCATGTCTCTTTAGCGGCTCTGTAGAAATGTGTATAGTGAATATTTCACAATTAAAGTGTCATCAGCTGCCGACTTCTGTCTGAAATGCTGGTGTTTGACAGCAGAAATCTTCCTCTAAACACACATGAACATTGACTCGATTATCAAAGACATAACTAAACGATACTGTGACATTACGGAATGATGATGAGAACGCATGATTATGTGTTATTACGATTCAGTCCATTTTCAAGTGTTTTGCATATATTAAATTATTTCTTGTTTGGAAATCCTGCGTTCTTTGCCTTTGACTGCTTGGTCCCTCACAGAGAGTATTTGTCTTTGAATGGGTTGGTTTAAAGTAGACATTTCAAGCTTTATAAATCACAGCTGTAGATGTAATTAGTCAGGAGAGTTAAGCCTGGAACACACCAAGCCGACGCTGACGAGCTAGCGCTGATGAAAGCCGACTGTGTTGTCGCCTCGCGTCGGGGTAAAGAGCTGCACTTGAACACAGCGAGAGAACTACAGCCGACTGTCAGCTAGAACGCGCGTTCTGCTCCTGCGTGTAAATCAGATGACTGTTTATTTCTGCAGATATATTCGTCTATATTCGTCATTCAGAAAGGGAAACCGACGCTGCAGAAACACAAACCATAAACAAAGCAGTGTGTGCTTTCCGTTTTGAATATCAGTCCTGCTAAACACTTTCTTTATTCCACTCCGCTTGTGTTAATATTGAAATATTCGCCAAGGAACACTCAGGTAATATGACGTAACATTAAAATAGCTTCTGTCTGTACCGTTTTGCCTTCTTTGCTCGCTGTTTTGCTGTTGTTCTCGTGCACTGACTCGTTCACTAAGGCCTTGTCCACACGGACACGGGTATTTTTATAACCGTGACTTTTTTTACGCGGTTCGGCCGTTCGTCCACACGGAAGCGCAGTATCAGGTCAATGAAACCGAACATTTTTGAAAACCCCTGCCAGGGTGAGGATTTTCAGAAACACTGCAGTGTTGTCGTGTAGACAGTAAAACCGGGGTTTTTGCTTCTGATTCAGGCTTCTGATTGGCCAACGTGGCTTTACGATCGCCGCCTGCTGGTGTGGAATGCTCTTGACAATGCATTTTCATGTAGGCGGAGATTTCTTTTAAACCGAGCATGTGTGGACAGGATTTTTTTTTAAAACACACGAGGAAAAACTCCGGTTATAAAAATACCCGTGTCCATGTGGACTAGGCCTAAGCTGAACAGCCAATCAGAGTTCTCCCTCTCACCGATGGCCTGACGCTGATTCAACATCAGCCGACGAGGACCAGTTTCAGCCGACAGTGCAGAACCGTGAGGAACACACTGAGAAAACTTAGTCGGCCGACGCACAAAAACTGGCAGACGGCGACCGTCGGCTTGGTGTGTTCCAGGCTTTAGAAGAAACCAAAAGCAGCATTACAGGGGGACCCATCATCTTGTTAACCACTACAAAGTATACAGAGGTTTCTCTTGTGATAGCCATGCTGTGAATAAAGGCTTTTAACTTTTTGGACCAAAAGAAGTGCCTTGGATTCCTTTCCATAGTATATGTCTGAAACCCAACCGAAGAGCAGCTTCTGGGATTATTTCACTGGATCCTTCCAGCAAGTAGCGTTCCTAGATGCTTTCTTTGATCTGCTAATGAACTGATCCATATTAAAGATACAGAAGTGATTCAGTCAAAAGCAGTGAGTGATATTCTGTTGTTGTTGTTGTTTTGGATTAACATTAGCTAATAAGTACATTTACATTTAGTCATTTAGCAGACGCTTTTATCCAAAGCGACTTACAAATTAGGACTAAATTAAGCGAGTCATCATGAAGAGGCAAAAACAACAACAACGCAAGAAGTGCTCAAAATACGAAGTTCAGGCATTATTCAGAGTAGCATAAGCCTGATAAGTGATGTTTCAAAGGGAAAGGAATTTTTATTTTTTTTTTTTTTTTTTTTTATGAGGTTAAGTGCTCACGGAATAGATAGGTTTCAAAATCGAAACTCGAAATTGAAACTGCTAGGAGCAAGGCTTAAGTGCAAATTAGACTGCAATAATAATTTTCACTCGCGGCGGTTGTTTAATGTAGCAACGCGTCTAACTAAAATACAGAATTATGTGAAGTTAAAAATACAAAATAAGCAGAGAATCGAAGATGGGCTTACCTTGACTAAAATGCAGCACTGAAATAACAGGAGAACAGAGTATTCTAGAAAAAACACTTGCGCGCTCTTGCCGTGCCTCTTGTATGCTGCTCGCTGGTCCTGCTAATGCTGCTAATAAGTCTTTAATAAGACTCCCTTTAAGAATGAATATGAACACCGCTCTAATATACTGTTACACAGACTGTGTTTATGTGAATACTCCACACAATGTGCATTTTGACAACTGTGTATTTGACCATTCAAGTGCAGTAATAAGCTGTGTAAGAGAACTGAAGTCGGGATCACATGTAGAGTTCTCAACGGGTCGGGTCGGCCCGACAAACCCGACGGGACCCGCGGGTTCGGGCCGGGTTCGGGTCGAAAATATAATCAAATGACTCGGGTCGGGTCGGACCTCGGGCTTAAGCTTTTCCGCTCAGTGAAAAAAACAAAAACATTTATTAATCATCGCTGCTGTTCACCGTAAAGAAAGTCTGGCTGCTGCGTGCAAAGTGCATTATGGAGAGGGGCGGGGGCAGACCTGACGCCGCTGCGTGCACGCTTTTAGCCTGGAGAAGAAGATGGAGTTGGTGAAAAGTAAACTTGCCGCAGGTGAATTCACCGTCGCTACTACAGCCTATTTAGATATTTTAAAGTTTATTGTTTCAGTTGTTTGTATTATTAAAAGGCGTGAACATTAAAGGTTGGTTTGAATTCCCGTCTGCTGGTCATACGTGTATGAGAAAAAAAAAAAATCCGACGCGCGTCGGGCCGCGGGCCGGGTTCGGGCAGATAATTATGTTGATGTGTCGGGTTAGATCGGGTCCGGGCTTTAAAAGCCACGGGCCGGGTCGGGTCGGGTTGTAATTTTCAGGCCCGTTGAGAACTCTAATCACATGCATCTGAGAGGAGGCGTCTGTTCTCGTGCTTCAGTGTCAGTCAACGCAAGTCCTCTTCATGGCTTTTTATTATGGTATTTATTATTACCAACACTTTGATCCACTTGGTACACAGCAAAAACTCCAGTGTTAAATTAACACTCCTGGGAGTACATGTGAGACCACACTTGTAGAGTGTAAAGTGTTAAAATATGAGTGTTAAATTAACACTCAAGAGTGTTAAAGTTAATGAGATAATTAAGTGATTAATTGAGTGATGATTGAACATTATTGAAGACACCTGATGTTAACAAGCAGAATTACTGAAGGAGAAAATCACAAATTGTAAGCCACCATTATGGCGATGATTGTTTGCTTTAGTTGGGCTCTTGACCATGTGTCTTGCATGCTGTGTATAGTTATATCAACCTAAAAACATCAAGAACATTCAGGTACACAAATACGCTTGAAACAGAGTGGAGTTACTTCTATGCTCTCTTATGGTTTTCTTAGCAAGGCTTGCTTAGTCACATTTCTAGCCTGGCAAGCCAGACCTACATCAAGATGTTAGGTCTGGAAACTCACCATAGACACGGCTCAATCCGAGGGGCGGATAAACGGCTGTCTTTCAAATTCCCTCTGCACGCAATAGGACAGCGCTACAACCAACCAGAGCGTTTTCCCACCAGCGGAGCTAACGTTAGTTGATAGATTCAACTTTCGCCATATCTGGCCGGCAAAACGACGAACACATCTTCCTTTTTTTAAGAATGACTTGAGTGCCGTTCTTTGCTCTTTTGCTCAAAGAAAAACTTAACTCCAAGTCCTCCAGAGTCGCGGCCAAAGCCGATTCGAAAGACTGTTCTCCATCAGCAGCTGCCATTCTTTGTTTTCAAGTAGCAGCCGTCGCAACTCTGTCGTCATATGTTAAGCCCGCCCCCGCATACTCTATACACGACGTGATTGGCCTGACCCAATTTAGGTTTTTGCAGCTAGAAGGTCTATTGAGAGTTGCTAGACTACCCTGGCTGCGAAATACATTTTGCTGCCGCTAGAGTGCGTCTAGATTTCTAGGCTATCACATTTCAGCATTCATACTACACTTGTTCAAGAAAACCAGCATGTCCACATTGCATTGCTTGGAGATGTGTGTCGACATGTAACCACATTGCCTGAGGTGTTGTGAAGTCTTTCAGAGGGTGTGCTAGTGCCAGGCACACACAGATACTTTTACTAAAGTGGGGAACATTGGCCTTATGAATTCCCCACAAGAACAGTGTCTGTTAAATTCTGCTTCAACGATTGCTTGGTCAGAGGATTTAGAGGTTCTTTCTGTTGTTTTTTCCAACTATGAGAGAAACGTCCCTCCAGCCGTTTGCACATTCCTACAGCATGACTGATGTGTGTGCGTCACCTTTAACAGCATTTTCTGGATAGAGAGGAGGTTGTCTCGCGGCTCAATGAGCCATCGAATGATAATATTGCTTATATTTGATGATATGTTTTGAACTTAAGCTGTTTCTTAGTTTGTTAAACATACTTTGTGTTGTGGGATTATAAAAATGTATTTGTAAATGATTGTGACTGTGTTGGAGATTGTATGAGCGTGGCTTATTTACTCTCCGTTTGCCAACAGGTGCTATTAAATGCAGAGAAAGCCACAAAAATACATGTACAACATATATTTCTCATTTATGCAGAAAATAAATACAGTGCTGAACAGCAAGAGGGTTAAAGTGTCTCAATAACCGCTCTATCGACATCTGTACACTTTCTTTTATTTCCTTTTCTATTTGTGGCCAGTTGAATGTTTATTTGTATGTTTTTCCTCTCTCAATCCCCATGTGTGCAAAATGTTTGGCATCTCTCAGTTCCAACATGACACCATCGTAAGTATACTCGTACATTTAGGGAAAGCAGTGTGGGAAATATAGGACACAGAGGGAATGTTGTACCGTTTGTCTATAGTATTGATCAGGAGCACAAAACCTGGTTTCCCGACTGTGGCGACCGGAAGCAGACACTTTGCCAGATAGCGCGTTATGGCCTCTGTTATCTCTCTAAGATGAATCTGAAACAACACAGAACTTCAAATTATAATTCTCAAATAAGGAAGTCCACCTAAGATCATCTCAATGTTTTTTTAAGAAGAGCAAAAGCAAAGAATGGTAAGTGAGAGGTCTGATCAAAGAAATGAGGGATTAAAATTGTAGGAATAAAATAGTGCAAGGTGTGTGTTCATTTGGATTTGTCATGTTCTGTGTACAAATATATTAGCCTAATTGAGTATTAGCTTTAACACATGTGCTGTATGCTCGCACGTGCTGATCTGTGTAACTGCGCCATTTTAGGTCCAAGCTCTTCTCTTTCTGTATTTCATTTATACATAAATATGTAAAATGATGGTTACTTAAGTTCAAAGTTTCTCTGTATTAGTGTGAATTGATGAGAAATGAGAACAAAGACAGTGTTTTATATTTTACTTCTTTAATGTATGGTTTATTTTGAGTTTTACACATCTATTCACATTAACACTTTACTTTAGGGTTCAATTCTCACTTTTAACTAGTTAGCAAGCATATTACTAGCAGTTTGGCTGTTTATTAGTACTTATAAAGCACATATTAATGCCTTATTCTGCATGATCATATTCTACATCCCTTAATCCTACCTCATACCTAAATTTAGATGATACAACAACTACCTTATTAAACAACTAATAATACACAGTAAATTAGGAGTCTATTGAGGCAAAAGTCACAGTTAATAGTGAATATGTGCTCCCCATACTAAAGTGTTACTGTCACGTCTCTGGTTGCACAAAGCACACGCATGATGAGGAAGACGAAGATGAATCCAAATAGTATTTAATAAATCCACAGTATGATGCGAACAGAGAAATTTAGCATTCACAACCAAAGCATAGCCACAAACAATACCCGACAACTAAGGAGTGAAAGGCATGAAGATGATGAGGTGTGCACAGCTGAACAGAATGACATGTCTCTTTTGCTGTAGTCGTGATGTTATATTGCGTCATGTTTATCAAAACAAAACTGATAAAGAAAGGTAGACCCCACTACATTGGTATTTAAATAGTATAGGCTAATGTTGAACTTTATTCTTGTACAAACAGACGCTGTATTAAGCAGTACATAAAGTATTAAATGGAAACGTATCTGAAACATCTGTGTATTTGACAAACATTGCATTCATTTCACTTCAGCTGTGGTAAAGTATGCAAACACTACGGGAAGCAGAAAGTGTCCGACTTCACGTCTCACACTGTAAAAAATAATCCTGTAAAAAAACAGTAAACTACTGGCAGCTGTGGTTGCCATTATCATACTGTTAAAATACGGTGTGTTACTGTTTTTGAAATTAACAGCTAAATACCGTTTTGACAACTACAGTATAAAACTGTAATTTTACAGCCCGGTATTTAACAGCTATATGCTGTAGTTGTCAAAACGGTATTTAGCTGTTAATTTCAAAAACAGTAACACACCGTATTTTAACAGTATGATAATGGCAACCACAGCTGCCAGTAGTTTACCATTTTTTTACAGTATAATTTTTTACAATGACACCCCAATAATTTCAATTCTAAATGCTATTATAACCCTGCACATTATTTTTGCCATGGATTACAAAAAAGGAATAAAGCCAAGTTAGGATTTTTTTTTTTTTATTCTGATACAACACCAGATAAATTCTGCTCAATTATTGTGAACTAAAACAGGCAAATAAAAAAATATAGTACTATAGTCGTCAAGTAATATTCAGTGCATAGAAATAAGCACCCATCAAAATGCAAAAATAGCTTAAGAAAAAGCAAACAAATACACAATATATAGAATTGACCTACCTGTATATAAAATACAAATCTAGTCTCAAATGAGGCTTTAGCAAACATTAGCCCAAAAACAGTTGCACTAAAACAAAGTAATTATTTAAAATAATTAAATCATTAAAAAATAACCTCTTAAATCAGGCTTTAAAAAACAACAGCCCTTTTTAATATCTAAACAACTCTGTATAAACAAAATATAACACCAGGCCACCATGTTTCTGAAAACAAACTGCATGTGTGGGGAGTGTCAGCTACATTTTAAATGAAGTGCCACTCAAAGTCCATAAGTCTTTTTAAAAGATTTGATACTTTGGTACTGACGGTTATGGTCTTCTTCTGCACGGTTTTCCCAGATTTTTTGGACATCACTTTTCCCCTTGCAGCCTTGGTCCCCTTTTCTGGATTAATTCCAACAAAACGTCTGAAAAATAAGAGGAGAATATCTTCAGTGAACAATGATTTAAAAGGAATAGTTCACCCAAAACAAGAATTTATCCCACAATTTACTCAACCTCAAAGTGTAAATGGCTTTCTTCTTCCAGCCAAACAAAATTAGAGTTATATTACATAACATCCTTCCCAGCTTTGTAATGGCACTGAACAATGCCAAGTTTTTGAAGCTCCAATAACTGCATCAATCAATCATAAAAGTAATCGATATGAATCCAGTGGGGTTAATAAATGTCTTCTGAAGAAAAGCCATGCATTTTTGTAAGAAAGATATCTGTATTTTATAACTTTATAAAATATAATCACTGGCTTCTGGCATGGCCGTATGTGTGTTCATGATTGAGTTGAGTTCTGGTGGAAGGGTGACCTCTAACCTGACGTATGGCGAAGACGTAGCGAAAGATTAGGTTAGAATTGACGAATGCGGAAGTGCAGAGGATAGAGTAAAACAAAATGCCGGTCATGAATTAGAAGTCTAAAAAGAGACGTTTTGAAAGAAAAGGACTTTGATATTGTCACGTGAAATAAGGACAGAAGATGCAAGTGCAAGAAAAAGGTTTATTGAATGACACGTAGTCAGAGATTTGAAGCACACAGTTGATGGTCCCTGGTAGCGCAGGATGGCAGATGGGCAACCCGGATCCCGTGGTGTGAACTGGTGAGCAGAATCCTTGAATAAGCTGACGGAACACCCAAACGAGTCCACAAAGTGAAGAGACGAAACAGGATCCTCAGACGACGACAGGCAGAACGAACTCGAGGGAAACACCACACCGGGAACCAGGAACACCAACGAAGACCAACTACACAGGGGAAAATCCCACAACGATCTGACAAACACAAGACGGAAACAATGAGCTTATATAAGGATCGCTGATCAGAATCAGCTGGCGCTGATGACAATCAGCGGCTGATCAGCGACCACGCCCACACACACACACACAACACAAAACACGAGAAGGAGTCAGTGAATTCATGAACCGTGACATTACCCCTCCCCCTAGGAGCGCCTCCTGGCGCTCCCAGGAGGACCTACCTGTTGATTGTAATCATCAATAAGGGAGTGATCCAGAATGTCTCTAGCAGGAACCCAACTTCTCTCCTCAGGACCGTAACCTTCCCAGTCCACCAGATACTGAAATCCGCGTCCCCTCCTTCTCGAGTCCAGAATACGGTTTACCGAATATGTAGGTTCCCCATCTACGAGTCGCGGCGGTGGGGGAACCGGGACTGGCGGATTAAGATGAGAACGAAAAACAGGCTTTAATTTGGAGACATGAAAGGCGGGATGAATCCTCCTGTACGCTGGAGGAAGTTTGAGGCGGACTGTCACCGGACTAATGATCTTGGTGACAGTGAATGGGCCAATGAATTTAGGAGCAAGTTTATTAGAGACGGAGCGGAGCGGAATATTTCTAGTAGAAAGCCACACTTTTTGACCCACGACGTATACGGGAGGCCTAGACCGGTGGCGATCGGCTTTGGCCTTGGTGCGTGCCCTCACCTGGAGCAGAGTCTCACGGGCTCTGGTCCATGTGCGGCAGCACCTCTGGACGAAAGCGTGAGCGGAGGGGACCGCGACTTCGGATTCCAGGCTAGAAAAAACTGGTGGCTGGTACCCTAAGCTACACTGAAACGGAGATAGGCCCGTGGATGACACTGGTAACGAGTTATGGGCGTACTCCACCAATGACAATTGCTGACTCCAGGAGGAAGGATTCTTGGACACCAAACATCGCAACATTCTCTCAAGATCCTGGTTGGCTCTCTCGGTTTGCCCATTGCTTTGGGGATGGTAACCCGAAGACAGACTAACAGTCGCACCCAGTAATCTACAAAATTCCTGCCAAAATTTGGACACAAATTGGGACCCTCTGTCAGAAACCACGTCCGTCGGGAGGCCATGTAACCGAAAGACGTGATCTATGACAGCCACCGCTGTCTCCTTGGCTGAAGGTAATTTGGGCAAGGGGATGAAATGAGCCGCCTTCGAGAACCGGTCCACTACGGTCAAAACGACCGTCTTACCCTGGGAGGGTGGGAGGGCGGTTATAAAATCTAGCGCAATATGGGACCAGGGTCTCGAAGGGACAGACAGCGGTTGGAGTAGTCCCTCTGGGGGTCGATTGGAAGTCTTACCAGTGGCACAAACCGAGCAAGCCAAAACAAAACTCCGAATGTCACGAGCCATTAACGGCCACCAGAATCGTTGCTTGACCAAAAAGCTGGTGCGATTAACACCTGGATGACATGCTACACTGGAACAGTGACCCCATCGAATAACGTCGGACCGAACCCCCTCTGGCACAAATAAACGACTCGGTGGGCAACCGGGCGGAGGCATTACCCCTTCTAAGGCCGTCTTGACCTTCGATTCGACCTCCCATGTGAGTGTGGAGATAACTACTTTCTCAGGTAAAATACACTCGGGAGTCACCGGGCGTTCGGATGGATCAAAAATACGAGATAAAGAGTCGGGTTTGATGTTTTTGGAACCCGGGCGGTACGATAGAACAAAGTCAAAACGTCCGAAAAAAAGTGCCCATCGAGCCTGCCTGGAGTTGAGTCTTTTGGCAGATCTAATATATTCCAGGTTCTTATGATCGGTCCAAACGATAAAAGGTACCCCCGACCCCTCTAACCAATGGCGCCACTCCTCCAGTGCTAACTTGACTGCCAACAACTCTCTGTTACCAATGTCATAGTTACGCTCGGCAGGAGATAAACGATGGGACAAAAACGCGCAAGGGTGCATCTTGTCATCTGAGGAAGAACGTTGGGATAGAACTGCACCTACCCCCACCTCTGACGCGTCGACCTCCACCACGAACTGACGTGAAGGATCAGGGGCAATCAGGATGGGAGCAGAACTGAAGCGGCTCTTGAGGTTAGCGAATACAGCCTCGGCTGTATCGGACCACCTGAAGGTCGTTCTGGGGGAGGTCAAGGCAGTCAGAGGTGCGGCTAGTTGGCTGAAATTGCGAATAAAACGCCGATAGAAATTGGCAAACCCCAGAAACCTCTGTAGGGCCTTACGGGAATCTGGACTTGGCCAATCCATCACAGCCTTAACCTTGTCAGGGTCCATGCGTATTCCCTCAGATGAGATGATGTAGCCTAAGAAAGGAACAGACTGTGCATGAAAAGCGCATTTCTCCGCCTTGACAAAAAGCCCATTCTCTAGCAACCTCTGAAGCACTCGTCTGACGTGCTGAACGTGTTCCTGGAGAGAAGATGAAAAAATCAATATGTCATCCAGGTAAACATATATGAACTGGTCAACCATATCTCTCAGCACGTCATTGACGAGTGCCTGGAAAACTGCTGGGGAGTTGGACAGCCCGAAGGGCATGACCAAATATTCAAAATGGCCCCTGGGGGTGTTAAAAGCAGTTTTCCATTCATCCCCCTTCCTGATGCGAACCAAATGATATGCATTGCGTAAGTCCAACTTTGTGAAGACAGAGGCTCCCTGCAACCGCTCGAAGGCTGAAGACATCAACGGCAAAGGATAAGTATTCTTTACCGTGATGTTGTTCAACCCTCGGTAATCAATACACGGTCGCAGAGATCCATCCTTCTTTCCAACAAAGAAGAACCCCGCCCCCGCCGGAGAAGAGGAAGGGCGAATGAATTCAGAGGCTAAAGAATCAGAAATGTATTTCTCCATGGCCTCCCTCTCTGGAACAGAAAGAGAGTATAACTTGCCCTTAGGCGGAGACGTACCTGGTATAAGATCTATAGCACAGTCATAGGGACGATGCGGAGGAAGAGAAGCAGCCCGAGACTTACTGAACACTTCCTTCAGGTCGAGGTACTCCGCGGGCACGTTAGACAAATTCACCGACTCCTCCTGCAAAACAGAACTAGACACCGAAGAACAAGCAGACATTAAACAAGACGCATAACACTTAGTGCTCCACACAGACACAGAATTGTGGCCCCAGTCAACCCTGGGATTGTGCTCGGTGAGCCAGGGATGACCGAGGACCACCGGAGCAAGAGGAGAGTCCAGGAGTAGGAATGACAGTGTCTCTGTGTGGTTGCCTGAGGTGATGAGTGTCAAAGCATCAGTGGTGAATGAAATGTCAGGTAGTTCTTGTCCGTTGAGTGCATTAACAGAAATCGGGTTGGTGAGGGGTATGATGGGAATCTGCAGCTTACGTGCTAGTGACAAGTCCATGAAATTTCCCTCGGCCCCAGAGTCCAGAAGTGCATGACCGTTGTAATGCCGGGTTGCCCATTGCAGTCTCACCGGGAGGAGAGTGGAGGAGGTCTTGTTGGTGGAGATCCCGCCCGACAGTAGCCTCCTGCTTACTGCCGAGCTCGATCTTTTACGGGGCAGGTGTTGATGAAATGACCAGTACCACCGCAGTAAAGGCACAAGCCCCGGGATCTCCGTCGTTCTCTCTCCTCCCGGGAGAGCCGAGCTCTACCCACCTGCATGGGCTCGTGATCGAAGGTGGGACTGACCGTATCGCTGCCACTGGCTCGAGGTGCTGAAAAGGTCTCTGGAACCAAGGTCCTGCGGAAATGTTGATCCACTCTCTGCAGTCGAGCGTCCACCCGCAGGGCCAACTCGATAAGTCCGTTAAGATCCTTAGGAAGATCCAGGGCGTAAATTTCTCCCTGGATACGGTCAGTCAGCCCATGCAGGAATCTGTCCCACTGCGCCTCCTCGTTCCAGTTACACTCCGCGGCGAGGGTACGGAACTCGATCGAGTAATCGGTAACCGATAGGGCTCCTTGGCGAAGATCAGCTAGTTGACGTGCAGCTTCTCTTCCGGCCACCGCTCGATCAAATACCCTCCTCATCTCAGCCGCGAGTGACTGGAACGAGGAACAGCATGGATCCTTATTTTCCCACACCGCCGTCCCCCACTGGGATGCCCGTCCAGACAGAAGAGTGAGAACTAGAGCCACCTTGGCTTCCTCTGAAGCAAAAGTCTGCGGTTGCAGATCAAAAAACAGAGAACACTTGGTTAGAAATGCTCTACACAGTTGTGGTTCACCATTGTACCTCTCAGGTGCAGGTAGTCTAGGCTCCGGTGGATGGTTTATCTGCGGCGGAGGGGGCGGTGTTGGCGGTGTGGGCGGCGCAGTGGGAGGCGTAAGATCTTGAATACGCTGGGTGAGCTCGGATACCTGCGCTACCAAGGCTTGAACCGCGCGTCCAGTCAGGTTCAAGTTCTCCTCCTGCTGGTCCATCCTCGTAGCGCTCCTGGACAGGAATTCAGCCAGGTCAGAGTCTCTTGCTGCATCCATCAGGTCAGATCGTTCTGTCACGTGAAATAAGGACAGAAGATGCAAGTGCAAGAAAAAGGTTTATTGAATGACACGTAGTCAGAGATTTGAAGCACACAGTTGATGGTCCCTGGTAGCGCAGGATGGCAGATGGGCAACCCGGATCCCGTGGTGTGAACTGGTGAGCAGAATCCTTGAATAAGCTGACGGAACACCCAAACGAGTCCACAAAGTGAAGAGACGAAACAGGATCCTCAGACGACGACAGGCAGAACGAACTCGAGGGAAACACCACACCGGGAACCAGGAACACCAACGAAGACCAACTACACAGGGGAAAATCCCACAACGATCTGACAAACACAAGACGGAAACAATGAGCTTATATAAGGATCGCTGATCAGAATCAGCTGGCGCTGATGACAATCAGCGGCTGATCAGCGACCACGCCCACACACACACACACAACACAAAACACGAGAAGGAGTCAGTGAATTCATGAACCGTGACAGATATAAGATTTCATATGTCTGGTCAGAGGTCATTTTTCTGCCGCAACTCGACTCTATCATGAACTCGCGTACGGCTGTTTCCGGAAGCCAGTGATTATAGTTTATAAAAGTTATAAACATGGATATTTTTGAGCTTTAAAAACTCGGGATCTATTTAATGCCATTGCAAAGCTGGGAAGCCAGTATATTATTTTATATAACTCTCACTGTGTTCGGCTCAAAGAAGAAAGTAATATACACCTAGGATGGCTTGAGGATTCCATTGTCACCATACTAATACTAACATATTATTTAGAAAGAAATAAAATAAGTCCAAATTTGTTACCTTTGAAGGAATTCTAGTGTGGATGCTGCTTCCTCTTGGTACTGCAAATTAAAGATGTAATACAAAGAGAACAATGCAGCAAGTCCAGAGAGAAAAGTTGGCTGCACACCCTCGCAGATTATTCGGCCTTCCAGGCTGATCATCCATCGTTTCATCCATTGCCCCGGATTATCACCTGGACCATAAAGGAATGGATAAATTAATGTTTAATCATGATCTCTGGAGAGTTTGGTGTAGAAAAGGTAGTGAGAAATTAGTACATTATTTTATAACCTGAAAAAAGGCACACAATGTCATGTCTTACAAGATAACAAAACCTACAATATCTCTATAAAAATAAAAAAAGGAAAAGGAAAGGTTGTTTTAGTCTGTTTTTAACTTAATGCTAAGCCAGCCTCCGAGAGGGAAAAAAAGTTTACAATACAATAAAGTGTAGTGATTGTGTTGTAAAGACTCAAACTTGGGTTTGATGAATAAAAACATGATTCAAAGACAGCAAACTCTAGAATGAAGCACATAAATGTGAAGCCTCTCATAATAGTAAAACTTATGTGAGCCTTTTTTTAAATTGCAGACATGTCTAATATGATATACTTACCAAGCAGGATCAAACGAGGACTCACAGGCAGGTTACCCGTCTTTTCGAGGTCAGCAGGAGTGGCAGACATCTATTGTCAAAGATAACAATTTAAGACAACTGACTAATCTTAATGTGATACTTGCTGATAACCAATAATAGTCCATAATATTCTACAGAGGTAAAAGGCTTTTTGTACTCAGAACAGGAATAGTTGATCCAAAATGATCATTCTCTCATCATTTATTCACCTTTATGTTGATTCAAACTTACAAAAAATATGATATTTTGATGGGAGTAAATGATGAGAGGACTATCATGTTTGGTTGAACCATTTCTACACAGGTGTTTGTTGTAAGAACTAAAGATAAACTTACATTTTCTTGAAGAATGAGTTCATCTTGCTTTTTCATGAAGTGAGCCATTAGGAGTTGAACAATTTGGTATGATGAATCAATGGGTTCATCTTTGGAAAGGATTGACTTGACTTCTGAGTTGGTAGGCTTGCTTTTAAAAAACTCTAAGATGTTCTTTCCACACTCCTCCATAGAAAGTTCAAGTGCACGCAGGACATTAATGTCAGTCAGAAGCTCAAAATGGGCGAACAGGCCTTTTTGAAAAAAGAGGTACGGCCACTTTTCCATCAACTCCGCAACAGAAGGTGCTGGCACACTATTTATTTGGCTCCGTTGCAGGCAGAAAGTTGTCTCCATCAGTTTTTCTACCTCAGCTTTCTCAGCTCCCTTTGCACCTTCTTGAGAGTATAGATCCTCCAGCTTCTGACGTTTAGTCTCAATGGAGACATCGGTCTCATCTAAAGGAAGATCAGGCTGAAACCGGGTGCAACCATATGTGTCAGTGGGTCCTCTTTTAACACCACTGCCAGCTGACCGGTGCTGTCGGAAGCTAGTGGTCCGGCTGAGGTTATCAATTCTATTCTTGATCTGGGCCAAAAGGGAGCTGTAACCTTCCCCTACAACTCGGCCATCATGAAGTTGATCCGCAAAGCTCTGGGGATATTGATGGACAATCGCTTTACAAATAGTAAGACACTGTGCACGTGTTGGGGTTGGCTCAAATTTTCTCATTTCATCTGCAAGCACCCTGACCATTTGTCGTCTTGCTGGTGGTGAAGGTCTCTTCCCAGAAGAGAGAGCAGACTGAATTTCTGCAGGCATGAGCTGCCATGGTACCTGAAAGGTATTTGACCACGATTTCCTAAAATGGGATGTAGATGGCCGACTGTCTTCAAGACTGCTTGATTCTCCATCAGTAGTTACCAACATAGAAGAGCATGGCTGTGGTGAGGTGCTCCCAGCTGATAAGGAAGGTGTGTACTGCATGCTGGTGAGATCCAAAGTGACAGTTTCTGACTCTATGAGTAATACAAAATATTGAACAGGTAGTTAAAATCCACATGATCTGTACAGACACAACATTATATATACAGAATCAAATTTATACAATTCCACACACGGTAACAATGGCCGGTTTTCTACAAATGTAGACATTGTTTACATCTAAAACTATTCACATTGTTCATGTTACTACTGGGGTGAGTGTGCAAGCAAGCAAACAATTTTTTTAAGTGAAACTGAGTAACAACGCTCATATCTCATGAATTGAAAATTATAACCCCATTAACATCTCTCAACAACCCACTTTTACATGTTCAGCCATTTTAAAATGAATAGAAATATAGATGAAGATGTGAGATTATAATTACCCATTTTAAAAGCATTGAGAAGTTTTCTGAGTTTTATAGTTGGTAGTATGTCACTGATGTCTTCTTGTTGAACAAACTGAAGATCATCTTTGGATTCCAATCCAGAGCCTACAAGTTTGTCAATCAAAAGCTGTGTGGTGTTCTCATCATTTGACGGCAAAGCCCTGAGGATGATTTCCCTCAGTTCTTCCACCAAGGCGGACATTGCTCTAAATTGAGACAAAAGAATGATGAAGAACTATTACAGACATATCAAACACTGTGTACTTTGACAATGGATAATAATCCAGAAGGTCATTCTGATTAACACAAGAGTAGGATCCATTCATTGGTGTCAAGCAATGAACACCCATGTCAGGGATACTGTAAGTTTGGAAAAGTTCTGTGATGAAGTACACTGAAGTATTGTGTATGACTGTCATCACAATCCTCCCCACAATAAGTCCCTCGTCAGTTTCATGAATGACAACATACATGTTTTTTTTGTATGTTGTGCCGTTCACAGTTGCCTCATGAGAAACCAAAGAATTTTCAGGCTGAAAATCATATCCAGATACAGACTCTCTTATGACATCATTGTAGTCACTCACCACAAACTCTGTTGCCTTTTCTGCTACAATAGCAGGAGGAAAGAGCTCACCAGCACGAAGAAACGCCTGCAGAAGCTGATGTCTTTCTGAGAGAGTAAAGCACAGATTTTTAAAGTTATGTAGTTTTCTTACACACTGTTTGAAATACATGTGCTTACTTTCGAATCTTAATGTCCACAAACGGATGAGTGGTCCAAAATGAATAATGAGCTCTGGGTAATGGCTAAGGTAATGATGTTTAGGTCTGAGAGAGTAAGTGGGAAATATGTGTTTCCTAAAATGTAGGTACTCATCAATCAAAACTCTCAAATACCCTATCTGACCACTGTAAATGGCTGGTGCACAAACAAGTGCAACAATTTCCCTTAACAGTAAAATTAGTTGCCAAACTTCATTCACACCAGGTGATTCAATTTTGTCACCAATTAACATTGGCAGCATCCTCAAAAAACACCAGTTCTGTACAGCATGCCCACTTAGCTTCTCACTTCCTGGGTTAATCTCACACGGTCTGTCACAGTTGTCATTACCTAGAAACTTGAACTGACTAATCCTTCGATTCAATTCCAGGTACGTGAACTGTCTGTCAACCTTTACAAGATGTTGTATACATAAAGCAAGGTCATACGACACAACACCTTCAAACAAATCATGTCCAAGGCACGGGGGCAACCCTGGCTGAGAGACATGATAGAAGGAGAGCTCATTGAACAATGAGTCAAACTTGATGCCTCCACTATGGGCCAAACCCTTATCAAGGTTCTCAACATGATGTTTGTAAGACTCCGCTGTACGAAATGTGGCTCTGGAAAGTGGATTTTCCTGAAAAGTATATTTGTCAATTTCGCAATATCTGCAAAAATATCTACTTCCGCTGAAATTCTCCAGAAACCCACCAATGCTATGTGAGCCTAAATTGTCACCAGCTATTGCCTGCAAGATTCCTTTAACATTCAGTCCGTCTGGAAAATCTACGCCTGTAGTCTCAAGGTCTTTTAGGTCATTGACTAAGCACCTCATGACCAATTCTTGACCAAAGTACTTAAAGTCTTGTTCCCTGCAGAGAAACACCAGTTGCATTTGGTCAGTACTTGACCTATTATGAGGAAATAGATCTGCTAATGTGAGGTACATAGCTAGAATTTTATGCTTTTTCTTCCCAGACCCAAGAGGGTTTGCAACCTCAAAAGCATCTTGATATAAGACCAAGCCTAATGCAGATTCATCTGCGTGATGCAAGTTTGCAGTTATGTTTTCACCATCCCACACATCCTTTAAAATGTCCTTCAACTGGACACGACTGTGCACATCATTGTACTGTTCTCGTACAGACTTGCAGTGAAGAAGAGATTCAATTGTTTTTTTTACTGGTACATACTGCACAAAACACTCTTTACCTGCTTCATTCTGTCCTAGGCGAATAGGCACAGGCTCAACATAATGAAAGCTTTTCTTGAAAAATGTTTTTCTTCGCTGATCTGATCTTAATGTATGGCTATTACAGGATGTAAAAAGATCTTCAGCTTTAAGATCGTCAAGTACCATTTTTATCATTGCTTCTGGAACATTAAGTGAGATTAACTTTTCCTGAAGTCTGAAAAGCAAATGAGACTGATTGATTTCATGTATTGACTGCATGTCTTCAATGATTGTCTGAATGACTGAGGCTGGAAGCAATAGCTTGGCTTGTAATTTCAAATAGAACAGAGCAAGATTCCTTAAAAACAAAGGGTTGTCAACATTTTCAGGACTAACATCTGGCTCCTCATCATTTTCATTAGCATCAGTCTGTGAATCAGACTGAACATCAATGTCTTGAATCTGAGAGCAGCTGGCTTCAGGGTTTGCTGTAATGGAGTCAATTAGGCCTCCTATATTTTTGTTATGTTTTCTGGTCAAATGAGAGGTAAATGTTGATTTAACAGTAAATGTTTTACCACACTGCTTGAAAGGGCATGTGACTTTTCGTCCCTCTTTAATGTGCATTTTGACATGAGAAATAAACTCGGGTAAAGAAGAACTTTTGGACCTACACAAACCAACATGACATTCCAAGGAAAGTGTAGTGCACATTGTGGTTTCTGTCTTATATCCTGCATGGTGTCTGTACACGTGAGATTTCAAACCAGCATTTTTTTTAAACTTCCTATTACAGTTAGGTATGCAGCAACGAAATACAATATTTGAGACATTGCTGTGTATTTTCATATGTTTCACATAGATCACAGGGGTATCACATGTTTTATCGCATAGCTGACAAGGAAACATGTTGTAAAGAACAGATCTAGATTCTCTATTTAATAACTAGCGAAGTTAGATACGTTAAAATAAATGGCTGAAACATATGCAGTTTAAGACGCTGTTATGCTGCTCTGTGATAAAGCCAGCAGCGGTTTGAATAGGCACCTTTACAGTAATTAGACAATAATTTAAAATGTTGTTGTTGTATACCTCATTTACCATTTACTGACAAAAAAGATTTGCACATGTGCCCGTTTCATAAACACTAATAATTCAAAACTCAAACTTCATCATCCACTTGCATGCTTGACATAGCCTACAAACGCGTTATGAGTGTGCGTGCAAATCTTACCCGTTCACTAACCGGATTCACCGGATCTTCCTTTCTATATTGTTATTTTATAAGTAGGCTAAGTTACTTGATAATAGGGCGATTAAAATAAGCGCGGAGCACCGACAGATAATTGGTCTATGTCTCTAGATAATGTCTCTCATGGACTGAATGCGCACGTTAACATTATCACACAAGAAAAAAAAAAAAAAAAAAACCTATTGAATTCTCTACCGAAGCCATCGATTTTCGTTAAATACGTTATAAAATGGCTGAAACAGATGCAGTGCAAGACGCTGTTATGCTGCTAGTTCTGCGATCAAGCCAGCAGTTTGTTGAATAGACAAATTTAAAGTAGGCTAATTAGACAAGAATTTAAAATGTTGTTCATACCTCACTACCATTCACTGACAAAAAAGATTTGCACATGTTTCATAAACACTTATAATTCAAAACTCAAACTTTATAATTCCCTTGCATGCTTGACAGTATACGCGTTATGAGTGTGCGTGCAAATCTTACCCATTCACTAACCGGATTCACTGGATCTTTATATTGTTATTTTATAAGTATAGGCCTACTTGATAACAGGGCGATTAAAATAAACGCAGAGCGGCAAATTAAGTTACACCGGCAGATAATTTGTCTATGTCTCTAGATAATGTCTCTCATGGACTGAATGCGCATGAAGAAACACAAGAAGAAAAAATATATATATTTCGTTCATTCCATTCATCTATTACTTGGATAAAGTTTGGTAAAATATGCAGGTTGAATGAAAATTAGGTATTCTTACCTGTGTGTGTGATAAGATGGCTGTATGGCAGTCTGGGCTCAATCTCACTCCGTTGACCAATTATTTGCCTATAGTTAAAACACATACTTTAATGGAGCCATCTGATTTAAATCACAGAAGCTTCATTAAATGTTTAAGATGTTATATTTTAAAGTAATAGGTCATTTAAAGATAATAAAATAATAAATCGTTGAAAACCTACCTCATTCAGATAATCCAAAATGTCGCCTTGTGCACATTGGACGAAAATAGAGTATAATACTGTTAAATAACAGTGACAATTTGTTGTTGATCTACCACACAACCCGAAGTGAACAAGTCTTCCCATAATGCATTGTAAAAAAAAGCAAAATGCTGTTATTACATGGAAACAGCAATTTGCTGTTAAATTTCCATGTAAATTTACAGGAATTTTTTACAGTGCAGTTTTCAGCTCTTCCCTGCCTGCACAACTCTCTCCGATCGGTTTCATCCAGACGCAGCCGATGTCCAACACACCTCATGATGCCTGTGTGTGTGTGTGTGTGACAGTTACCCTATTTACCTCTCCTAACTATATATATCAGTGCTGTCTGTCTATTTACCTGTCTGTCTGTCTCTGAACTATATACAGTATTTCAGTGCTGTCTGTCTTTGCAGTGTTGTTTGTCTCTTTTTACCTGTAATTTCTGATATGTCGTGTGGGTATTTTGACGACAGACAGTGATTCTCTACAAAGTTTCACTCTCATGTCACGTGTCCTTTTGAAAAACTGGTTCTATTAGTTTTCTGGGAAAGTTCTGGTATAACCGGTTTAAGTTCTGAAGAAAACTTCCTCCTCCACAGTCCTTTATGAAAACACAGAACTGAAAGGAGTTTCAAAGCAACTTCTGCTCAAGACAGTTCAAGTTCAGTGGAGGAACAAGACTCATCTTCACCATCATTATTCATGGTTAGTAAATTCTACTTCATAAAATACTGACATATATAGATTTAACAGTGTCATGAATCCATTCACATTGATCTAGACTTATCAAACAGCATTAACACATTGTGTATAACAATTTGATTGTTAACAAACCTCAAAGCAATTATTTGATCTTTTAAAGGTGCATTGTGTAATATTTAGGAGGATCTGTTGACAGAAATGCAGTATCATATACATAACTGTATTCAGTGGTGTATAAAAGACCTTACTTAATGAACCGTTGTGTTTTATTACCTTAGAATGAGCCATTTCTATCTACATACACCGTGGGTTCCCCTTAAATAGCCGCATTCATCGTGAAGCGTGCAAGCTATTTGCAAAGATTAATATAAAGATTAATATAAAGGTCAATAAAACGTTACACTCACTTGTTCTTCTGGAGGTGCAGCAAGAACACGAATAGTTGGTACTGATCCTTTTTTCAGGAGCAGCTTCTTAGCAAAACCAGCTTTATACTGACCCTCGTTTGTAAAGCAGTCTCGAGTCTGGTGAAATGATTCGTGCAAACATGACAGCATTGGCGTTGATCGTGGGGAATATTCCCTTCGAAAACAAACTCAGCCACTGCGTCTTCAGCTGTACGGATTTAGAAACATCATCAATATGACTGCTGTGTTCGTTATTACACCCAAGAACAGAACACCACAATCGTTAGACGCCATTCTACTCAGCACTCCAGCTATCAACAATGAACGCGCTGGTCGGCGCGACGGCGCGTGTTATGATTGACAGCTCGCTCACGAGGGCGCGAGGGCGGGTCTGTGTTTGAAACACTGCTGTCAATCAACCATCGTGGGAGGGGCTTCGATTTTGTGACGTCACAATATCGAACAGCTTGATTTGAGACAGGAGGAAACATATGAGAAGATTAAAAAAAAAACACTGGATGGATTTTTATCATTTTATGATGGTTGTGTACAGGCACTGCCAACACACATTTCAGTACAATCAACTTGTAAAAGTGCCTGTACCATTAAATGACCCCTTTAAAGTCTCAAACTACCTTGTAACCAATATTGTCAACTTGCCGGTGGGCTTTTACATATCATTAACTATAGTCTGAAGCAGTGGAGTCTCAAGAGAAGCCAGGGTATCTCATTATATTTTTCAGGTGATATGAAAAATTGGATATATTTAGCAATATAGCAGGTGTATGATGTATATTACGATGTTATAATGAACTATAAGCATTTCTCCACTGACGTTCTGAGTTGTTCAAAGCGTTTCTGATGATTGTTAGAAGACAGACTGAGATAGCGAACGGTAAAGTAGTTTGTGTAACATTAGCAGCACATTATTAGCTGTTTGATAACATAGTCAAGCAAAAGGCTAATCATATTAATCATATTAATTATGATTCCCTATATTCGTCATATAGGGATTGTCAAAGTTTGTTTTTGTTTTTTTTTCGTCATCTACTGAATTTTTTCGTCAACGATACCAGGGACATCGAAACACCGGGGAACATGAAATTTGGTGGGCATGTAGCCCCACTAGACTTTTACGGAAAAATTTCGTTTGGTCCCCGGGGGCCACTCCCCCCCTGCGCTGGGCCCCCCCAAACCCAAAAAATGCAGTTTTTCCTAAATAACTACCTGAACCGTGGCACCGAGGATGAAGAATTTTTTATGGTATGTTGGTCTACTAGACTTTTACGGAAAAATTTCGTTTGGTCCCCGGGGGCCACTTCCCCCCCCGCGCGCTGGGGCCCCCGTGAATTTTTCGTCAACGATACCAGGGACACCGAAACACCGGGGAACATGAAATTTGGTGGGCATGTAGCCCCACTAGACTTTTACGGAAAAATTTCGTTTGGTCCCCGGGGGCCACTCCCCCCCCGCGCTGGGCCCCCCCAAACCCAAAAAATGCAGTTTTTCCTAAATAACTACCTGAACCGTGGCAACGAGGATGAAGAATTTTTTATGGTATGTTGGTCTACTAGACTTTTATGGAAAAATTTCGTTTGGTCCCCGGGGGCCATTTACCCCCCCACCCCCGCCCCCCCTCCGCGCTGGGGCCCCCGTGAATTTTTTGTCAACGATACCAGGGACACCGAAACACCGGGGAACATGAAATTTGGTGGGCATGTAGCCCCACTAGACTTTTACGGAAAAATTTCGTTTGGTCCCCGGGGGCCACTCCCCCCCCGCGCTGGGCCCCCCCAAACCCAAAAAATGCAGTTTTTCCTAAATAACTACCTGAACCGTGGCACCGAGGATGAAGAATTTTTTATGGTATGTTGGTCTACTAGACTTTTATGGAAAAATTTCGTTTGGTCCCCGGGGGCCACTTACCCCCCCCGCGCTGGGCCCCCCGTGAATTTTTCGTCAACGATACCAGGGACACCGAAACACCGGGGAACATGAAATTTGGTGGGCATGTAGCCCCACTAGACTTTTACGGAAAAATTTCGTTTGGTCCCCGGGGGCCACTCCCCCCCCACGCTGGGCCCCCCCAAACCCAAAAAATGCAGTTTTTCCTAAATAACTACCTGAACCGTGGCACCGAGGATGAAGAATTTTTTATGGTATGTTGGTCTACTAGACTTTTATGGAAAAATTTCGTTTGGTCCCCCGGGGGCCACTCCCTCCCTGCGCTGGGCCCCCCGTGAATTTTTCGTCAACGATACCAGGGACACCGAAACACCGGGGAACATGAAATTTGGTGGGCATGTAGCCCCACTAGACTTTTACGGAAAAATTTCGTTTGGTCCCCGGGGGCCACTCCCCCCTCTCGCTGGGCCCCCCCAAACCCAAAAAATGCAGTTTTTCCTAAATAACTACCTGAACCGTGGCAGAGGATGAAGACATTTTTATGGTATGTTGGTCTTAAGGGCCCATATCAACCTAGCCCATAATCGATTGTCAAAGTTTTTTATTTATTTTTTCCCGTCAATCTACTGAATTTTCCGTCAACGATACCAGGGACACCGAAACACCGGGGAACATGAAATTTGGTGGGCATGTAGCCCCACTAGACTTTTACGGAAAAATTTCGTTTGGTCCCCGGGGGCCACTCCCCCCCCGCGCTGGGCCCCCCCAAACCCAAAAAATGCAGTTTTTCCTAAATAACTACTTGAACCGTGGAACCGAGGATGAAGAAATTTTTATGGTATGTTGGTCTTAAGGGCCCACATCAACCTAGCCCATAATCACTCATTTGTGATTTGCGCCCCTCCCATAAAAAATGAAAATGCAATATTATTCTGCTTTAATCGCCCCTATCTTCAGTGGAGATGTTCAGAACTGCACCATATTTCATGTGTATGATTAACTTGACATCCTCTGGGGGTATGCTAAGTTTCGTAGAATTTCATCCATGGGGGGGTATAAAATAAATTCATTTATGTGCACATTTAGTGACTGTACACTCATCGGCCTGTAGATGGTGCTGTTGAGCGAAGGGTTGCTGGTTTAGGATGATACTGTCACACACACACATGCAGGAATACAAACAAACGCAAGCATGCACACACACTGACATCCACAGGCACAGACACACACCCATACACACACATACAAATCCACATGCACAGACACACACACAAACACACACGCGCACACACATGTACGCACGCACACATACACGCACAGACACACACACACACAGACACACACATACACATACACAAACACACACACATACACACACACACAGACAGACATGCACATACTACTACTTTTTTTAGGTATCAGCCATATACCCGATTTACCAATACCCAATGTGTTATGCTTGGGCAGTATACTAATGACGTGGGTGGGACATGTTTCATGCCATGTTAGATCACATCCTGAGAGTCTACGCTTTCAGAAAATATATAGTTTATATAGTTGAATCAGTTTTCTCTTCATGGTACAGACCAAAATGTATTATGTGTACACTTTCTTCACCTAAATCCATAAAATCCCATTAATTTCAATGGGACATTTACTTAAGTGTTCTACTACAGTGGGAATGAGTTTAATTTTGTTAACATTGTTTTTTTAAAACTCTGGGACCAGGGCTACAAGATAAAACCACTTTTTTGGGGAAAAAATGTTTTTTATTTCAGTAAAACACAACAAACCCATGCCAAAGTCAGATAACTGACTTTTACCATCAACAGGCACCTCAACCGTTTGGTAGAGGTTTGTATAAATTGAATGGGAGGGTCCTTTGAAAAAAAAAAAACACAGATTTTTCATACTTAGTATGTATAAGTATATATACTATTTTGATCCCGTGAGGGAAATTTGGTCTCTGCATTTATCCCAATCCGTGAATTAGTGAAACACACTCAGCACACAGTGAACACACAGTGAGGTGAAGCACACACTAATCTCGGCGCAGTGAGCTGCCTGCAACAACAGCGGCGCTCTGGGAGCAGTGAGGGGTTAGGTGCCTTGCTCAAGGGCACTTCAGTCGCTTTTTACTGTTAACCACTGTTATGAATGTGACGTTTTCACATTATGGATGTTAAGTGTCTAAACTAATGACTTTTGATATAAAACTTAAATAGTAATGGCAAATAATTACAAAACTCTAAATTATCCATGATCCACAGGAATACTCCAGACAGTCTTTTAAAATATACAACTTATATACATAAACACGCAATACAGCCAAATTGCTCCACGTCATTTATTTTTGTGGAAAGCCAGTGCAGGCCGGAGCGGCGGTCATATTTTGTACCGCCATGCGGTACATCTAGTTACCATTATGAGTCAGACGTTCTAAAGTGCGATTCCATTGTGCAGTGTTGTAGGATTGAAAAAAATAATCCAAGATGTTTGAAATCAACAAAGACATTTGCTTTACTGTTTTCCACCCCCTCTTTCCCCAATGACCATTTGGAGTTCCTAAGGCACAGAGGGGCTGATAGTGACCAAGGCCTGCAGGCCAAGATGTGTGTACTTCGGGGGTCTATGAACTGTCACACCTTTAGTTCGGTGGGGGGAGTTGTAATTATATGATTGGTCAGTTTGAATGTCTCACAGTTGGGTTAAAGTCATGGTCTGAGAAAGGATAAAAGAAGATTGTAACTCTTGCTCTGTATCTTTTTTCTTACTCTCTACACACTCTCTCTTTCTCTCTCTCTCTCTCTTTCTCTCTCTCTCTCTCTCTCTCTCTCTCTCTCTCTCTCTCTCTCTATCCATCTCTAAGGTAACGTTTCACATATATGCTGGGTACAATTAATGGTATAAGTTATCATCATCTCATACATCTACTGTATTTTGAAACTATTTTAAATGTAACCATATTTTGTCATTAAACATTTTCAATTACAAATAATGTGCTAACTAGTTTTGATTTGCTATTGACGCAACACTTGAACAGAACACTGAACAACTATAAAAAATAAAATAAATGTAACATGACCAGGCCCATCGCGACAAGGCAGGCAAACCAAGCAATTGCTTGGGGCCCCGAGCTGGCCTGGGGCCCCAAGACAACGACTGGTTAAGAATAAAATGCAATGACAAACTGTGTGAGCACCCCTTTGATAGTCAATGCAGTAAAGTGCAATGACACTGTTATCGGGATCCCCCTCAAGGGGGCCCCTCTCAGTAGTCGCTGACAGCAGCCAGCCAACCACGCAATCTCTGCTGCCGGCAAAATACAAAAACTCCTCGGCAGTCATCATGAAGCGGAATTATGCTTCAGGAAGCCAGAAAAGAATGAAGAGAAAGGAAGAGGAGGATAAGAAAAAACAAGATAGTGGTAAGTAGGGTTGTAACGATACACGTATTCGTATTGAACCGTTCGGTACGAGGCTTTCGGTTCAGTGTTCGGTACGCATTTTCAAACCGAACGGTTCGTTGGATCATTTTTCCTGCCGACCAAAATGTCGTTATTTCAAATGTAGGCGCGTTGCTCGTGGCAAGCGCGCTCATAATGTAGAGACGCCGGCGCGACCACAACATTGCCCAACATCAAATGGCAAACGTAATGTAAGCGGAATGAAACTGAGCTACTCGTTACGCCGGTTTCACACTGCATGCGTTAGCAGAGCGTAAGCAGCGCAGGAGCAGTGCGTATGGTGAGCAGGAGCAGGACACGCGCGTTTTGCTTTCACACTGGAACCGTTTGTCACGCGCGGCTGAACCGAGGCGTGTGTATAGACAGAGTACTCTATAATGGATAAGTTGGCATTGCTTTATTTCGTTTTCAAATACATTTAAGAGAAATTACTTGTCAAGAAGCTTATTTTATTAATCATTGCATTTATATAACTTTTGGTTCATCTTTGTTTTTATTGTTCTGGCAACAAGTTTGTTTTTGGACATTTGTTTTCTTTTTAAATTGCTGTTGGTCATTTGATAGACTGTTTAAAACACAATAGATATCATCAATGCGCTTTTTGGGTAACTGCGGTGTATTTTGGCCATGATCAAAGCATTGTCACTTTAATTCAGCGTAAGCGGCGCAGCAAAAATAGACTCGGCGCCGAAACGATCGCGGCACTGCTGCTCCTGCTACGCGCTACCGCGCCGCCTCTGCGTGCGGTGTAAATGCACTCATTGAATAACATGGACGCCGAAAAAAATACGCGCTGCTCACGCGCCGCTGACGCTTGCGGTGTGAAACCGGCGTAACCCCTCATTTACACCGCACACGTCTGCGGCGCATTACGGCTGCGACACGGCTACCGGAGCTGATCGCGCCCATTCTAGTCAATGCTTGTGTTTACACCGGCCGCGACGCGGCGCGTTTCAGAAGCTTCCCAGAAGCGGCTCTCCGCGCCGCTTCGCTAAATATAGGCGCCTAGTCTATTTTTGACGGACGCGCGTCCAAGTTGCACCGGAAATACAAAATAAAAGTAAAAAAAACATTGTCAAATTCAAAATAAACACCCTGTGCAAACTCCCAAACGTATTACACACCAATATCCTTGGTAGAAACCATAGACTGTATGGTAGAAACCCAAAGATCAAGAAAAAACACGTCGGACAGGCAAATCACGTGGTCTCGCGCATCCAGTCGCTCCGCTTCTGAAATGCTCCTGGTGTGAGTTGGCACCGCGTGGAAGACGGAATAAAACCTTGTCGCAGACGTAATGCACCGCACACGTGTGCAGTGTAAATGAGGGGTTATTGTGTGGTTGACGGACCGTTGTTTATCAGTTTGGACCAGTGCAGCGCGAGCCGATCGTGATCATGCGACACTGTTACTACACAGCGCTAATAAGAGATCCAGTAAAGAAAGCATTTGAATTCGCCACAGAAGTAATAACATCGCTGCGAGATCTAGTGAGAAACATTCACATAGTTTGGCAGGAATAGTAGGCTATAATGCCTTCAAGTAACATTACGTCCGTTTTATTTTGACATTATGAATACAATGCCCTCAAATTTTAATCTTAACTAAAATAAACATTTGTTTATAATTACTACAATATTACATTTAATTGTTTCCAAGGAGCTGTTTTGTTTTATATGCTCCTAAGAAGAGTCAATTATAGCTCCAGAATTGCTCAAAGTAAAAAGAAATCATATTTTATGATGCTAGTTTTAATTAAAAAAAGAAGAAAAATAAATAAATCAAGGAAATTGGCATTTCTTTCTTTTTGCTGTATCGAAAACATACCAAACCATAACACATGTGTATCGTATTGAACCGAACCGTGAATTTTGTTACACCCCTAGTGGTAAGTGATAAATTACACTGGATAAAATAGCTCCACTTGTCTTGTACAAATGGTGTAATTTTGCAGCAGGTAGGCTAGAAAAAATATGTTTATGTTAGCTACCTGCCTGACGGCAAATGCTGCTTGTAACAAACAGTTAGTGCAACTTTTTTTTCGAACGGACGGAATATGGTTACATACTATAATATGTTTTTTATTGGGGGGCCTCCATGTCCATTTTGCTTCCAAATTCCTTCAAACGGCCCTGCACATGACCATAGCCTTTTGCACACAGTTTCTAAAATATGTTACTTTTGCATACTCTTCATATCCCAGTCCTGCAAAGATGACATAATTTACTCACATTTGCTGTCCAGTGACAATACATGAGAGCAGTTTTAGCGTTTAGACCAAACAGTGACTGAGTGCGACCTGGACGCCATCGGTGAAGGGTGATATATTTTGCTAAATAAAATCATCCTGTCAGAAGTATAGAGCGAGAACTTCATTATTTATTACCAAATTTCGATACCTAAGGGTTAAACAAAATAAACTTAAGTGCATAAAGTTCCTCCGTCTCCGACAGCAAGAAGAACTGGAGCACGTCACAAATGAACCGAAACTCAGCATATAGGACACTTGCCTCACAGACATGAGAAATATGCCATTTAAATATGCCATTTTGATGATCAAAGATGAGTTTTAAGGGATAACATTATTGACTACAGGGGACTTGTAGTCACCGATTAAAAAAACACCAATTAGCATCATCACTATACAAATTGAGCCACAGTCACGTAACGATATAGAATGAATTGCAACCTACTAAACAGTGACACAAATACTTTATATACCTGGATGAATCCTAACTGGTACATAAAGAATAAAAAATAATAAAATGTTTTTGTTTTGTTTTTATCTCACAAATTCACACCTTTTATGGAATCAAACATTGCACAACACTATAAAAATCTTGGGCTTAAAAGACTTTTGGCATGCAAATCACATATTCATAAACATTGCACAACACTATAAAAATCTTGGGCTTAAAAGACTTTTGGCATGCAAATCACATATTCATAAACTTGACAAACTACTTCTGAAAAGTTAATCAGTGTTTCCTGAGAAACTGTTTCCTAACCTTTCATTGGAAATGACTGAATAACAAAGCAGATCAGAGTTTAGATGCAGTGGCGTAGCATCTGTGTATTAGTTTAGTTTAGTTTAGTTTATTTGAGCTTTCACAATATTACACATATACATATTTATAATATTACACAGTAATGGAAGCTCAAAAGGAGTAGGCTGAAGCAAGGAAGCTTATGTGCGCCTACCCCTATGTTCAATAATCTCAGTACTCATGGATTTAACATGTGTATTCCCAATTGTAACTCAATTAATAACACTGCATTTAACAATTTATATTACATTGATAAGGTTACCATTGAAATATGCAAAAATTCAAGTATATCATTTTCATACCCAGGCACACACCACCACGAGCGTGCACCTGTTTATGAGTTACATGTCCAACCTTACAATCAGTAATATGGACGTTACAAATTGTAGCATTAGAAATGGTAAAATGGTAAATGGTAATGGTACATTCCACATCAAACGTATATTTTCACAAGCTTATAGAGATTACTGTACAATGTCTGAGTTATACATCTATTGTACAAACAGCATGACTACATCTGTATTAATAAGTTCTTCCATAAGGCATTATGTCGTAAAGGATAACATTAACACAGTTTATATGCGTACTACTAGAAAATTTACACCTGATGTTGGCAAAAACCAATCATAACTGACACAACTGACATGACCAGTCTCCACATTATTCACTTCTTTCAGTTATTATTATTATTATTTTAGTAATTTTTGGTTAAGCATATGTTTATTATAATTTTTATCAAATCTATAATGCAAGTATTAGATTCAATAATATCACTTTATTAACAGTATTGTATAGAAAGAAAAAAAATGTCTTATACATATTTTATCTTGTTATCACCTTATTGTCATTACCATCTCCATAGCAACTGGTTGTACATTTACAACATTAATTTTGATTATGTGTACCCTATCTTGTGTTGTGCATTAAAAAGCCAGGGTGTGGGCCAGTTGGGAGTTGCATGGTCTTAGCCCCCCTCCAACAGGCCCGCCCCCGGGCCGCTACCCTAAATAATTGTGTTGGCAGGCAGTGTTTACAACCTTTGCTGTGTGATGCGTTTAAGAAGACGATATTTCATGAGCCAGTCCGGAGGAGGGAGTCCTTCACCCGACAGGTCCATGTCTCGTCTGCCATAATTCTCTTTTGTTTATCGTGAGTATTATAAGTGAGTCTGTGATTTCTCAAACAGTATTTCTCAAACCAGCAGCATTTCTACTCCACTAAATTAACGCTCTTAAATGTTGAAGACAACAAACCATAGAAATATAACATAAAAAAAAATCCAATTGCAAAATAAAGTGCCCATAAATGTTTTTTTTTCTCACTTTTGAAAGTAGATCTGTGAAATTGGAAAAGAAGGGCTGAATAATAATGATTTATAATGAATTGGCACATAATCTGTGCTTCCACACTTGTGTTGAACTAACCCTGAAATGCCTTCTCTGACTCATACAATAAACCTGCTTTCTGGATACCCCTCCAGCTGTGAACATACCTGTGTGTGTGTGTGTGTGTGTGTGTGTGTGTGTGTGTGTGTGTGTGTGTGTGTGTGTGTGTGTGTGTGTGTTTAAGACTGGCTGACTCTCATGAATGGTGAAAAACAGGTTTCATTTGTTTTCCTGTAATGGTCCTGGTTTAACTGGTTCTGAAGAGGAACATTTTTCTGTAGTGGTTTCAAACTCACCAGTTATTAACTATTTGTGGAGCGGGACCTATACTTATCTGCTGTGCGCCAGCAACTGTTCCTTAGTTTGCTTACCAGTTTATCCTTGTGAGGGTCATTAAAGGGTATTGTATCATTCTAGTATTGACTTTTTACCTGTGCGTTACTAAAAGACATTGTGAAATCGGGGATTGACTTCATTTTCTATTAGTAATTAAAAGGTATTGTATCACTTCTTATTAATTCTGCTTGCTAGTTTATACTTATCTGGGAAATGTAGAGGGAGAGTGCCTTTTTATTTTGTATGTAGATTTTCTCCTGTTTTTGGTTCGAGAGGAAGCTCAGGGAAGCTTGTGTTGTTGATTTTCATCTGTTTTTGTGAAGGGTAGGTAGCTCCTCTAAACCTTAGTTAGCTTCTGTTCTGTTTATTATTTTAGGCCATACTCTCTCCAGAAGATTTATTTCTGTATTTTTGCAAAAGCTTTTTGGTATAAGAAGGAAATAAATATTATTTTACTTTTTCTTAAAGTGGTGTTGTTTTCACTCTGAGACTGAGGCTGAAGTGTGTTCTCCACGTTTTATTTTCTTTTTCTTTTTTTACGTCTCTACATTGATTTTTATTATCATATTTTCTTATCCTTAGTTACCTCCCCACCTGACCTCTAGACTGGGAGGGGAACGTAATGGGGAAGATTAATGTTTTGCTGTAATAAAGTAAATAGAAATATCAGACCATTATTTCAGTAAGAACTAGGGCTGTCAAAAGATTAATCGCGATTAATCGAGGGATGAATACCATCTCTTTTCAACAGGTCAGGTTTGCCCCAAAAACTTTTCCAATTGTCTATGAATTCTATATTATTAAGCGGACACCACCTCGACAGCCAGCCATTGAGTGAGGACAATCTACTAACTATCTCATCACTCCTGCGAACAGGAAGGGGGCCAGAGCAAATTACAGTCCTTGACATCGTACTTGCAAGTTCACACACCTCTTTAATATTAATTTTGGTGATCTCCGACTGGCGGAGTCGAACATAATCAGTGCCGACGTGAATAATGATCTTAGAGAATTTACGATTAGCATTAGCCAGCACTTTTAAACTTGCTTTGATGTCAGGCGCTCTGGCTCCCGGCAAACATGTGACTATGGTGGCTGGTGGCTCTATTTTCACGTTTGTGTAATTGAATCGCCAATAACTAGGGCACATTCAACAGGGTTCTCACAGTGGGTGTTTCACTGAGTGGGGAGAATTTATTTGATGCTGTAATCGGAACGGAAGAGCGGTGTTTTGTCCCGCCACTACAGCGTCTCTCCGTCACCCAATTGCCCTGCTGCACGGGCTCTACTTCAGCTGGAACCGAACAGTGTACAGAGTTCACTAAGCTAGTCGCATCCAAAGCAGTATCTAAAGCCCTTGCACTCTTACAATTAACCTCGATTTAAGCTTGGATGCGTGTCTCTAGTTCTGAAATCTTCTCCGCCAGTCTGACTATCTCCCTGCATTTATCACATGTTAATCCTATGCTGACAGAGAAGTGTATAGTTAAAATGTAGTAACTACTATTCTCCACTAGAGAGCGTTTCTCCGTGACGAGTGAAATAATTGAGAAAAAAGCCATTTTACAAGACAAGAGAGTAAATATTTTAAAAGAGAGTAATAGAGTGTGATGAAAAAAAAGTTACGTTATTTTCTAGTGAAATCTAGGGGAAGGAACATATTTTCATACTTTTATTTCGAGGAACTCCAGTGAGTGTTTTGTTACTCCGTTGTTGCTCTGTAATCAGTCATATGTGTTCTATTAATAATTTACTGAATAAATATGATTTATAACTAACTGAAGATGAGTAAATATTGAAATATGCATGTTGTGACGAAGAGATAAAGGATAGTTTTGTCATTAAACCAATCAGAGAATCCAATGTAATGTTGAAATCAACTTTATCACATACTAATTGATGTGCATTGGTTCGTGTAAACAGAGCCATTTGATGATAGTTTGATATTGTTAATTAACTCTGGGGATGTCATGATTCTGCCATCTTGTTCTTGATTTTCTCTCAACTTGTGGCAGAATCATGACAGACCCATGTTTTATGTTCACACACATGGCCTTTTGCTGGGCCATGTGCTTGTGTTGTCTCGCTCCTCGCCCCGCCCTCTTGTTATCCTCGTTTAGTCATCATTGCTTTACCCTTGTCACCTGTTTTCCTCATTAGTTTCTCCCTATTTAATCCCCTTGTGTTTGCTGTCCTGTGCCGGTTCATTGTCATTCATGTTGTGAAAACTATCCGTGAGTAACCTGTTGAAAGTCTTGTCTAGTAAGAAGAGTTTCATCCTGTCTTAGCTGTTAGTTTATTGTTTAGTTTTTTGTCCTAGTCAGTCTTGTTTTGCTCCCTCGTGGGTTTTGTTTTCTGTTTTTGTCATCAATAAACCTTCTGTGTAGTGCATTCTGTCTGCGCTTGGGTTCATCTCTGCATCCACATAATATTATTGTAAAAGAATCAGAGTATGTGATTTGATGAATACATATGTATGACATTCAGTGGGTTTCATTTAGTGTTTGAGTCATACAATAATAATATGTCAGAAATTGCTCTGTTTAATGCTGATTAAGTGGGTATATTCTTCCAGGATTTTATTTAAAGGAGAACTTGGTAACTTTTTTAACTTAATAAAACTGTCTAGAAATCATTTGGATGGTTAAACAACCTGTTCTGGTGATATTGGTGACTTTCCCCGCTCCCCCCAGCGTTCCCAGGCGGAAAACTAACCTTGCAACTTGGGCACTACCGTCCCGGCAAGATAGAAATTGGAAGTCTCGTGAGAAGCGAGAACGAGAACGAGCGCGAAACACGAATTGCTTTACGGCAATTCGACATAAACACACACGCATGTATGATGTATTACCAGATTACCCACCTCGGTAGACATACCTCCACGCGATACAGTTGGCTTGCTCCGATCAAAACAAACGCACATGAGCAGCGGTAGAGAGGGGGATGAGGCCGCCGCAAGTGAGTTTTTACAACTGTGTTGTGAAATATACGCCCCCCCCCACAGCTGTAGGGGGAGCTTGTGGGGAAAACACGAACAACAAAAGGGAAAATCAGCAAAGAAGTGACTAGAGTTCGCTAGAGTTGCAGAGTTCTCCTTTAACTTCCTCCCAGAAGTTATTGAGTTAATATGCAGTTAAAGAAAGAAAAGCGAAAGATTTGAAATTTCATGTTATTTATATCTGTTGTCAATTCAGATGACGTGAATGTGAATGAGTGACAAGTTCTCTGCATTATGCAGGGGTTTTTTTTCTTCTTGTTTCCTGTTGATGTGTACTTCTTGAGTTGACCGTGGATGAGTGAATGGCGAGCCAACAGTGCCTAGTTTATGTCACAACGCGTCTTTCTCTGGAGCGAGCTCAGTATCCTTAATCTGTCATCAAACAGATAAGAGAATACAACACACCATACACTTCGGATACCTTGAGTGAAACTGAGTTTAAAACTACCCGGGTAGTAAATCTTTCTTCTGTCACATGACTAATTCTGCTTCTATTTTTTCTACTTCAATATTTCTTTCCTGGAAGGATCAGACTTTATAAAAGAAAAAAGAAGATAAATAAGAACACAAGGAAAATACTTTCTGACCATTTATTTTATTTGTCATACCAAACAGGCCTGATTGTATTTTGTTGTTGTTGTTCTATCAACTGTATGTTTACAAAATGGTACCAATACAAAATATTTTCTTTATTTCACAAGTGGTAATTGCGGTCTCAAATCCTCCTTACGAACTTAGACGTAACTTTATTGTAATGCTACTGGCCCATTCAACCTGATCAGTTCATTTATAACACTAGAGTGAACAACAGAAAGATACAGAAAGATATACAAAGCTTTCAGACGCAAACCAACGCAACAGCAGCAGAAGCAACGAGGCAGACAGTAGCAATCGATCAGCGAACCCAATCACAGCTTCATTTCATAACCTAAATAACATTTGAGTGCTTATGTCCAAATTATAGGAGTGAAACTACTTCAGATCTTTTTCTCTTTATCCTGCAGCTGTGAATCAGTGAAGGACAATGGCGTCTGTTAAAGAGCTGCTTCTGAACTCACTGAAGGACCTGAAAGAAGATGATCTAAAGGAGTTTAAGTGGCACTTAGAGAAGGATCATGAGTGTATAAAAAAGTCTGAAATGGAGAATGCAGATAGGTTGAAAACTGTGGATAAGATGGTGGAGTGTTTTGGATCAGAAGAAGCTGTGAAGATCACGGTGGAGATCCTGAGAAAGATAAACCAGAATAATCTGGTTGAGCAGCTGGAGAACAAACACAAGCAACACAAGCAAGGTAAGGTTTAATTCACTGTGACTGTAATGTTGGTGACAGGCAACATAAAGACATCTGTCGCTGTTGGAGCTCATTCAAAAGAGATATGTGTACTTCCTGTACATGGAAACAAGAAAGTATAAAAGCAAGCAACAATTACAGGGCCAAGAACAGCAACAGATGTTATACAAGTACATTTAATAGAACAGTGTCTGATTTTACAAAATGGTTAATTGGTTTACAATGGTCTAAAAACCTTAATTAAAACTTCTGCCAGCAACTAGTACATTGCCGTAAAATTGTGGGTGTGTATTTGCAGCCTCTTACCACTAAGAGGCGCTTCAATCACAGACTTTGAAAAGTGTCAGTTTATTCTCTCTATTGCGTAATCAGCTGTGGCTTGTTGAGAACTGGTAGCAGATAAATGAAGAATTAAATAGGCTTATAGTAAGTTGTTATGATTAGCATTATTTTCTTTAATAAATAATGAAAACATTTCAACATAAACATTGCAATAGAAAAATGTCACATCAATCAGGCTTTGCATAGCCTAAGCATAAAGCGTTTAATTTAGACAATAGCTGGGTGGTCAACGCTTTAAAGCTGGGGTAGGTAACTTTTGTAAAAAAATATTTTTTACATATTTGTTAAAACTGTCATTATGTCCTGACAGTAGAATATGAGACAGATAATCTGTGATAAAATCAAGCTCCTCTGGCTCCTCCCAGTGGTCCTATTGCCATTTGCAGAAATACACCGCTCCCGGTCAGAAACAACCAATCAGAGCCAGGAGGAAGGTCTTAGCAGTGTCAATCAAGTTTGCGTACGCGCTGATCACACCCCTCTCTCGCACAGCGCGTACCGTCATTCAAAATCAAGATTGCCGGTGTGCTGCAGCTGTGCTAATGGAGGACAAACAACCAAAACTGCCAATTTCGCGAGTGGCACCTGCTCATACAACAAAGACAGGTAAACGGAAAAAGACCGATGACGATAAACAAGCCCGTCAGAGCCCATTGACTCAGTGTCAAAACTCTAGCCGCATAACATTAAAATGTCACGCAATTTCACAATTGAAACCTGCTAATTCACAGGCTTGTCATGCTGTCACTGACAGCCCAGCGTGACCTGAGGGCATGCACTCCCCTTAGCATGGTGGTGTTGGTATATCGTTCCCCATAGCGTCATTCTGACGTAGTGTAGAGTTCCCTTTCGAAAGGGAACGTCTCAGGTTACGACTGTAACCTATGTTCCCTGAGAACAGGGAACGAGACACTACGTCTTCCTGCCATGCCTCGGGGCCTGCCTGCAACAGTCCCTTCAGACGATAGGATGTTGTCATGTGTGCAAGGCTCCCCTTTATACATCCAGGTCGCGCGTTAATCAATCAAGCTGATGATTCACGGGCTGTCGCCGGTCAACATGATTGACGTGAGTTGATATTTGATTTCAGACACCTGTCACGCCTGAGGCGTTCCCCTTAGCGTCATTCTGACGTAGTGTAGAGTTCCCTTTCGAAAGGGAACTGTATATTTCGCTGCGTGTCATCCACACCAATTACAAACAATAACTCTAACAAATTATTTAGCCTTTGTTGCTTCAAAGAAAAAGAATGCGTTGTTGAATTCACTTTACAATAAAACGAGGTTGATTGCGAATTAAAGAGCTCTGCATCTGCTGCTCACTTGCATTCATCTCTAGTTGGCATGAGCGCATTTCATCAACAGTTATGTTAGTAGTTGTTATGATGCTATTCAGCTTGTGTCAAAATTATTTATAATAATTAAATTAAGGAACAATTCAACAGAACATATCATGATGAATCACACACACACACACACACACACACACACACACACACACACATGTATTTCACAAGATTTCACACTAACAAAAAATTCTGTTCATTAGAAGAATATAAATGAAATTATTATTTCACTCAATATAAAAAAAAAACATCTTTTCTAAATTTACTGAAACACAGTGGACCAATTATTTTAGTTTAGATAAAAAAAAAAAATCATCTTACATTTTCAGAAAGTTGAAGAAGTATCTCCTAACACATCGATGTCCATACAACGTATGAATGGGGATTGCAAAAATGCAGCAAGTTAAAAACAAAAGATCTTGGAGTGTTTCCTGAAGAGTTTCTCTCTCACACCCGTGTTTGACAGTCTCTGAGTCAGAGGGGAGTGTGTGTTCAGTGATCATATTTATAGTTAAAAGTTTAAATTATATCTTTTTAAAAGTAAAAGATGTTTTAAATTAAATTGAATGAATTATTTAAAGGGGACATATCATGCTAAATGCACTTTTTTAGCCCTTAAATGCATTTTGTTGTATATTTGGAGTGTTTAGAAGTACAGAAAAGTTGAAATTATTCTCTTCAGGTGCTTCGTTGATATCTTTATATTCTGTTTTGGTCATATTTTTCAACCGGTTCAGATTTTTCTGTTCTCTATGACGTTTTTTGAACTATTATGTCACAGTATTTGCAGCGGAACTGCCAAATAAGGACATTGACTTCCGGCCCAACACTACGAGCAATCCGCCATTATTATTTCTCGCTGCAATTTTGTAGTCCAAGCTAAAGGGTGCAGAAGTTACGAGAGGGTAAGTTAAAATGTTCGGTTGTTGGATGTAGTAACCCACACGCTTCATTACAACGTCTAATGTAGATGAACTGTAGATGAACATAGCTTGTGAAAGCAGGGCGTATGTTTAACTGAAAGAACGAGCAGAGAGAGAGACCCCGGTCGCGCGCACTCTCTCTCTTCGGAGCCAGGCGAAAGTGTAAACAAGACTTCACCGTCTCCAAACTAGACGCTGTCTTGCTCTCTCTCCCTCGCACATAATAATCAAAATAAATCGACACGGTGGTAAAAGGTCGGAAGACCAAGGTTTCATGTGTAAATACAGTAACACACCATTGCGATACATCCATATGAAGACGTAGTTCTGCAGGTTCGTCGTCTTCATTTTCATCTCGCTCCGGCTCCGACTCTGGAACGAAATCGTAGCCAAGGCGACGTCTAGTGTATATATCTATACCCGCCCGCACCCTCAGATCATTTGGACGCGGCTGTGTTCAAGAGGTAACAACGATATTAATACTGTTCGTTTTCTAATACAAACCGCTCGTTTCGTGTCTTAGACCATCAATGTGTACTTACGATGGGGAATTGTTTAATTTGGACGATGGGGAATTGTTTTAATTTGGACTTTGTGCATGCTCTTTGAGACAGTGACCATCGACCTGCATTATATGACTGACAGACAAGAACGGTTTGACCTAAAAATATCAAAATTGAAACTACTGCGGAAAAAAGACACCTACATCTTGGATGCCCTTGAGGTAAGCTAAAACATACCAAAATTTAATTTCAAAGTGAACTATCCCTTTAAGAGCAAACAAAACAGTTAACTGCACGTTTGACAGTACTCACGACCTGAGAAGATGTCCAGCCACAAACGAACGTCAGGCACAACTGTACAGGGCGGCAAGTTTAATCAGCTACCAGTTAGCAGACACGGATTCCAGTGAAGAATACTCAACGCCACTAATCATCAGAGAAACTGTAGAATATCTTTTCCCACTGACGAGGAGATGATCCCCGTACACAAACACAACCACAAGAACTGTCCGTTTCCTGTGTAAAATATTATATAATCAGTCAAAATAAATTACAAACATAACGGATGAATATAATGTGCACACACTTTAACAGTCACTAAATGTATGCTAACATGCAATTCGCGATTAGCATTTACCTCAGTAGTTAGCTATATTGAATACAGACCGTATTAAACATAAAAAACAGAAAATTTACCTTCAAACCATTAGACAAGCATCCCAGAAAAGCACAACGATTGGTCATCCATATTAACTGGGTGTACTTTATCCTATTTTTTTAAAGAACTAAGCGGATTGCAAGTTCCTTTCGCTTTCACCTTGCATAGCAAAATGCGCTCACTTCTCTCAAGCCCCGCCCCCTCATGAATAATCTACGTTGTAATTTACCCAATCAGAAAACAATAAAATAAAGATAAGCAGGTATTTTAATGCAAGCAAGTTAGAGTGTAAAAACACATGTGAATGCTAATAGCTTAAAACAAACTTTTTAACCCCTTACGGTCTGTATTTCTATATGCATATAACATCAGTAAAGGGTTTCACCCTGTGTGTTCCCACACTGATTAAGGATAGTTCAGGAGATACAAGAAAAGTAAAAATTATATACATCTTATACGTGCAATAGATCATAGCTACCGTAGAAAAAGCAGGGCTGCCAACTCTCACGCATTCATCGTGAGACACACGCAATTGACACTTTTCACACGCTTTCACGCCACACATCCATTTTCTCACACACAATAAAATCGCGAAGCAGAGAGGACACAAGGACCGACAGACTAGACAGAGCAGGTTACTTATTATATAATAAATATCAGCTCTCAGATTCTGTCAATTTTATTACGAAATTCAAACAATAAATATCATTTTGGTGCTTGTTTGACGCGACAGATCCCTAGCGGCACATGAACCAATCATCTCTAGCTAATAGTAAATAAACTGGAATGAACAATGTTGAAAGATACAGTACAACTTACCGAAATGTACATTCCTCATACATAATATCGATCAATCAGTGTTTTTCAACAGCGTGAAGAGGTAAAACAACTGGAGTACAATTATGTCACATTTACCTCAGGAAAGCCATTTGATGACCATAATATAGCACTGTTGATTTAAAAATCTTGCTTTCCCCTGTTGCTTGATTTCATGGAAACAGACACCAGTGATTTTGCCAAGAGATCTCTTATTTATTTTAAACAAGACATAGGAAAAAGAGACAATGGATAAAACGAAGGTTGTGATTCAGCTTCGTAGTCATCTTCCATCTCTTTCTGCTTTTGGAACAGAAGGGCTTGGTTTTTATAGCCAACATCTCGTCATCTCTCTGCCATAGACTTAGGCCCCGTTCACACCGCAAGTCTTAATGCTCAATTCTGATTTTTTGCTCAGATCCGATTTTTTGATTGGCTGTTCACATTACCTTTTAAAATGTGACCTATATCTGATTGCAGTGTGAACTGTTTGAGGTTTCAAACTAACCCGCATGCGCAAAAGAACAATAACAATGACATCAGACACAGCACGCGGTTGCACTAAAGTTCGGGAGGTTATGGATGAAGTAAGCATATTCACATCACATTTATTTAAAAATGTTTGTGTAATGGAAGCCATAACATTAATGAGCAGGTGCTGAGGAGGAGAAGAACGAAGAGAAAGAGAGCAAAATGGGCTATTTTTGCCTTTTGTGGGTTTATGGCTGCAAATTCACTACAAAGGTCTGTGTGGATGCGTAGTTTGACACTGCAGCCACGTTCTCCTGTGTCCCCGTTCTTCCATTTCGTGTGCAATTCTTTCAAAAACAGAGCGGTTACGGTATGATCCTTCTAGTTTAGCTTGAATTAAAGTATCTTCCCATATACTAATTAGGTCTAACACCTCACTCTCAAGTTTTTAATTTTAGAGTACTGTCTATGTCTGTTGTGTCTAGGGCTTAATCGCCGATGCATAATTGTGACAAATGTCGACGTAGATTGACATAAAAGTCGCATCAAATCCGCCTTGGCTGTTCACACTGCGGCTGCATTGAAAAAAATCAGATCTGGATCTGATTCAGTACCACATATGTATGTGGTCTAAATCTGATGTGAAAAAATCAATTTGAGTGTTCACACTACCTCTGAAGAAGTCTGACCTGGACACTTGACCCCAAAAAAATCAGATTTGGGCCACTTTTGCCTGCAGTGTGAACGGGGCCAAAGACTATCATTTATTGTATATGTTGACCAGAAAACTGCATTATCAGAAAAACACATGATGTGAAACACATGACTATAATGTAACTAAAACAGTACATCACCAGAGAAACATGTGGTTCCCATTAACAATGTATCTCTTTATGCTATGCTCGGTGAAAACACTGCACATACATTTCAGTCTAACTCCAACAAACTCAAAGTCTCACAAAGCTCCATGATTCACAAAATACAATTCATTTCAAATGATTATAAATGGATATAAAAATTATAACACAAATATATTATACTTCTGATTAATAATATTAATGAATATGAATATTAATAAAGAGTAATAATAATACTAAAAACAACATTAAATGATGAAATTTGAGTCTTCAAGCACGCAGTTGGCTAGAAGAAAAAAAATAGCTAGCCTATAGTGAATATTTTGCTAAATATGTGTACTATATTACATATTTATTACATAAAGTTGTTATTATTATTATTATTATTATAAAAATGCATTATATTTAATTTGAGTTATTTTTAACCTTAATAGTACCAGCTGATAGGGCTCTCTGTGTGTTTACAGCATTAGGTGGGATCTTTTTTCTTGAGAAAAATTCTTGTGTACCTAATATTTATCCAAATGTGTCAATATTGAATCAAATCACAAGAATTTAATTGAATTGAAATAGTGAAATTTGTGTCAAGCAATAATAATAAAAAAAACATAGCTTACCAGAAATTGTACCATATAACATGTTGTCACTTAAAGGAACACTCCACTGTTTTTTTAAATAGGGCTTATTCACCGTCTTTCCTACATTTAGACAGGTGGGCAAATGCATTTTTGTCTCAGTGCACAATGAATGGAATCCTTTGTTGCCAGCTAGCATGGCCTGAGTAAAAGTGATAAAAAAAACAAAAGAAACCCCACCTAATTACTTCTTGTGGCCTGCGTATTCACAACCAGTGTTTGGAATAACGCAGTTTAAAAGAACGGCGTTAGGTAACGACGTTGTTTTTTCAGTAATGGGGTAATCTAACTAATTACTTTTCCCATCGTTACAACGCCATTAATATTACTGGACGTTAAATGCGGTGCGTTACTATGCATTGATTGAATAAACTGTGTAATCTGAACGCACCCCTGGCTCACACAGCGAGTGAGGAGGTGGGTTAATAACGAGGTAAGCGATTATGATTGGCTAAGGCAGGGTCATGTGTTTCATGGTAGCCAATCAGAGCCAGTGTTTTTACACACATGCCAGCACACGCGCCACACACACACACACACACACAAACACAAACACACCAGCTAAAATGAGATTCGATCGGTGCATACATTTACACGGAGAATACACGGTATAAAAATAAATAAAACTCGCGTGCAAATTAATTAATGTAATGCGGAACTACTGTTAGATATGCGCGAGAGAGAGAGATAGAGAGACATAAAAACATTCCGTAATTTTGTTTATACAGGACATTCAAACTGCAAAGTGTTTCCAAATTCTTTGACATATAGCAACTTTTATTTAACAGTAACGCAAATAGTTACTATAATAATTACCCTGGTAACGAGTTACTTTTATTATAGAGTAATTCAGTTACTAACTCAGTTACTTTTTGGAACAAGTAGTGAGTAACTATAACTAATTACTTTTTTAAAGTAACGTTCCCAACACTGTTCACAACGAGTACAAATAGCGATGCAGATTAACACTAGGCAATTTCCTAGGCAGATATTGACTTGGGCCTTGAGATGCAACGCGCCTCTGACTTAAAGGTACACTCCACCGTTTTTTGAAATAGGGCTTATTCACCTTCTTTCCTACATTTAGATAGGTGGGCAAATGCATTTTTGTCTCAGTGCATGCATTGTTTTAGTTTGACAGGGTCGGCGCTAGCTTAGCTTAGCATAATGAATGGAATCCTTTGTTGCCAGCTAGCATGTCCATTGCACATGTTATTCAGATGCTATTTTAAGAGCGCATGCTTGGCCATAATGTAGCATGTGCACAACACACACACACACACACACACACTTTGCTTCTCTCATCTAAACAGACACAGCAGTTTTCATTTTTGCAAACCATACATTATTACAAGGAAAAATATTACCACACGAGGGAAATTATTGTTGTGTCCATGAAGATGTGAAAAATAGGCATAAATCTAGCTTACACATTTACCCAAATTATCATATGCCTGTTTAACCGAAGCTAATCTGTGTGTGTTTCTCCATCCCCAATGTCACTTCTCTGTGTTTTACGGCCCTGACGAGAACGCCGGTCTCCTCGGCTGTGAACCGCTCCTGGCAAATCCGCCGTTATAATAGCAATCCGCCATGGAACAAGTGCCAAATCATTTATCTCATACAGAAGTCTTCTAAAAGATAAATAGAAAATACAATTTTGATAAAACTTTAAAGATTTGATTTAAACAGTCTTTTCATTTAAAAATATCTAATTTAAACTTTTAAGATTATGCTTTTAAATGAGTTTAGTGTGAATAAACCTCTGGAGCGCAGACTAGCTTTACTGTGACATTATCCCCAGAGGCTCGTCTGGTCTGTAACGCCTCCGTCTCTGTGAGCGTCTGGAGCTTCAGTTCACACTGTGGTTTATCACTGGAGGATCTGGGGGTGTCTTGTTCATGACAACTTACGCTATTTGGATTATTTTTTTTATTTTTATGATTGCATAAATAACTACTTCAGTGCTCTGAAAATGTAAGGTATTTTTATATTTATATGTATTTATTTATTTTTAACCAACTTATTTTTATAACTAAAACTGTTTAAATCAGTTTTTGTAACATTTGTTATTATTCAGTGAGTTATATATTTTATTTATAATAATTTAATTTAAAATAGAGAAGTTCCTTTTATAGAACCCGTGTGTGTGTGTGTGTGTGTGTGTGTGTGTGTGTGTGTGTGTGTGTGTGTGTGTGTGTGTGTGTGTGTGTGTGTGTGTGTGTGTTGCGAGAGAGAGAGAGAGAGAGAGAGATTATATGCAGAAATATTGAAGCAGTTTACAACCGCAGGGCATCCAAAGAATGCAGAGTTTGTGTCCTTAGAAAACTGATGTGGGAAGCGAAGTGTTTCCCCATGGGAGTGTGTTCTGTGCGGTGATCTCACACCTGTGTCTCTGTCTCTGTCTCTCTCTATCTCTCTAAGAAACACTCAGGAGATTTTCAGCTTTAAACTTGCTGCATTTTGTAAACCACATCACTGAACACATTTCCAATGCCGCATGAGCTCTTTATCTCGCAAGCTGTTTTATTTATTCATAATAGCCATAAATAACTGTTTAAATTGTTTCACTAAACTTAGCAAGATATGTATTTTTATATTGAGTGATATATTCATTTCATTTATACACCAAGAACAGACTGTTTTTCAACTTTAGTTAGTGTGAAATCTTATGAAATGTGTGTGTGTGTGTGTGTGCGTGTGTGCGTGCGTGTGTGACTTCAGTCACCCTCTTTTACATGAAGCCTTACACTCCTCACATTCACTCTCTACTCTTCTCATTTTCATCTCTTCGTCTCATATATTTTCTTCTCATTTAGTCTTTTCTCATTTCATCCTTTCTTGTTTAATTTCTTCTCATTTTGTCTTGTTTGTTAGCTTATCTTTTCCTTTCCCTCATTTGTCTCGCTTCTTCTCTTCCTTCTCTTCTTACTCATGTAGTATCTTATTATTATAATTTTTTCAGCAGCCCTTTATTTTACAGTGTCCTTGTTACACGTTACATGTAGTTACTATAGCAATAACTAAAAATTATGCATAATTACAATAATTACTGTGTGTGTGTGTGTGTGTGTGTGTGTGTGTGTGTGTGTGTGATTCAATAATCTAAACTGCTTCTACTTCTAAACTGATCAAACGGACATATTAGACCCTAGAGCATACCATGGGACATAAATCAACAGAGGTATTCCAAATATCCACCAGTCATAAAAAGGGCATAAATGCTCCCAGAGGATCCCAGGGTCAAAGGTGCAAAATCGTAGGTGGGCACAATGTGTTTGGGCCGTGTGGGGGGGACATAAATCATTTATGACACATGCTATATCATACCGGTAATCACTACTAGCAGTGTTGATGTGTACTCACTGGAAACACCATCACAGGCCCAGTGATCATCAACTACAGCTTAAACACTGCAGGACATGGTAATATAGTATATATATATATATATATATATATATATATATATATATATATATATATATATATATATATATATATATATATAATGACTATAATACAGTTCATATAATGAAAATATACTATAATAAATTGTAATGTTTAAAAAGACACAATAACTGTGCTTTCTGAGACACACTGCTTATTAACAATCATGAAATAATGTTCAGTAGTTGTGAATCCTATTCTTAAGGAAGTTTAGTGTGTAGCCATATTGTTCAGAAATGCTTTAGGTACTTGTCACTTTATTCTTCTGTGTAATTGTATCTATTGTCTCTTTCCTTTGTATAAATTTACTCATTTTCTCTTTCCTCACAGAGCCACAAAAAACCATAGTGACGGAGACACCAGAGAAACAGTTAAAACAAGGTACAACCATCATTTCTTCATTATATCTTTAAGGATTTAGACATGATGTATGTATTTTGAATTCAGAGAAATGTCATGCAGCTTTTCAGTTGCAAAACTATTTTTGATAAAGTTGTGGGGTGTGTGTGTGTCTTCAACAGCCTCTGTAGTGCAATTACATTTAAAGCACATGCATTTAATTAACATTTGTAGTTACAGTTAACTTTAGCCTTAGCCAACCCTTGACCCAGAAGCTAACTCTGACCCCTATAATCCTAACCCTTAACCAAACCCATAACTCAGCTCATTAGCAGAAATGTGGGAATCATCCAGAACAAAGTGTAGTCACACAGTAAATCCATAGTCTTGTATTAAATGTTAGTACAGAGTAAAGGCACCTAATAAAAAGTGTGGCTTAAAAATAAAACTCTTTTTTTGCCTGTAATTTAATTTGATTAAATTATTTTTAAAACAGAGGATTTGCAGACGTTTTTGGAAAAACACAAAGCCAACATGCAGAAGAAAGCAGAATGTATATTTGAGGGCAAAAAGGAAAATGAAGCAGATCTCAAAGCTGTTTACACAGAACTGTTCATCACAGAGGGAGATATGGCAGATGTCAATCAGGAACATGAGGTTCTGAAGATGGATGATGCTTTCAAGAACAAACAAACGCAGGACAAACCCATCAAATGCAATGATATATTTACTGAACTGAAGAAAAAGGAGAAGATTGTGCTGACAAAGGGCATCGCTGGCATTGGAAAAACTGTCTCTGTGCAGAAGTTCATCCTGGACTGGGCAGAAGGAAAAGCCAATCAGAATATAGACTGTGTGTTCCTGCTTCAGTTCAGAGAGATTAACTTGATGGAAAATAAAGAGTTTAGTCTCCATGAGCTTCTGCTGGAATTTTATCCTGAACTGGAGGACCTGGAGAACCTGGAGAAATCAAAGTTATATAAGGAACGCAAGCTAGCATTTATATTTGATGGACTTGACGAGAGTCAGTTGAAGTTGCATTTTAAAAATAGATCATTAAACACTGTTGAGAAGAGATCATCAGTAGACGTGCTGTTTACAAGTCTGGTCAAAGGGACTCTGCTTCCATCAGCTCTCGTCTGGGTGACCTCACGACCAGCAGCAGCCAATCAGATCCCTCCTCAGCATGTGGGTTTGATCACAGAGGTGCGAGGATTCACTGACCAGCAGAAGGAGGAATACTTCAGAAAGAGAATCACAGATGAGACTGCAGCCTCCAGAATCATCTCGCACATCAAGACGTCTCGTAGTCTCTACATCATGTGCCACATTCCCGTGTTCTGCTGGATCACGGCCACAGTCCTTCAGAATATCATCACAGAGAACACTGCAGAGAACATCAGCACAACACTCACTGAAATGTACATTCACTTCCTGCAGATACAGATGGACATGAAGAACCAGAAGTATGATGAAGAAGAAGAGAGAGATTGTGAAACACTCTTACAATCAAATAGAGAAATGATATTAAAGTTGGCCAGGCTAGCGTTTGAACAGCTGAAGAAGGAAAGCGTTGTGTTCTATGAGAAAGATCTGAAATCATGTGGTATTGATGTGAGTAAAAAGACAGAGTTCACAGGAATGATCGCTGAGATCTTTAAGAAGAAAGTCGGACTTCGTGAGTCAAAGATCTTCTGCTTTGTGCATCTGAGTGTTCAAGAGTTTCTTGCTGCAGTGCATGTGTTCCTCTGTTACCTGAACAAGAACATGCAGGAGCTTCAGTTTTTCTTTGATGAGCCCAAACGAGATATCACATTACATGAGCTACTGCAAAAGGCTGTTGGTAAAGCCATGGAGAGTAAGAGAGGACATCTGGACCTCTTCCTGCGGTTTCTGATGGGCATTTCACTGGAATCCAGTCAGGAACTGCTCAAAGGCCTGCTCACAGACACTGAAGACACCACAGACACTGAAGACACCACAGAGAGCATCAGACAAACTACTGAATACATTAAACAACAACTACAGCGGAACATCTCAGATGAAGCTTCAGTCAACCTGTTTTACTGCTTACTTGAGCTCAAAGATAATTCATTATATGAGGAAATCCAGAGATACCTCGGACCAGATGATCGTCCAGGAAGGGGACTCTCCTCTTCGATGTGCACAGTGCTGGCCTACACACTGCTGACGTCAGAGAAGGTGCTGGACGAGCTCAACCCAAAGAGGTTCACTTCATCACCAGATGACTACAAGAGACTCGTTCCAGCTGTGAGATGCTGCAGAAAAGCTCTGTGAGTAATTACACAATTTCACAACAATTAAAAGTTAACATACAGTTGGAAATATCTTGTTGTTCACACTGTCAACTCAACATACTCAGGTTTTACTTTCACATTCGCTGATTCACTGTGTTCAAAAGTGTGTATGAAAAGGTGTCTCATAACTATGGCTTGCAGACTCTTTCTCCTGTGTGAACTGTAGTATGAATGAACCAGTGGTGTTTCCTCTAAACAGACGAGGTAGACAGTGCCTCCTAAAGAAATATCATGAAAAAATAATCAACAGCCAAAAATTCAGGGTTCCCACAATTTATAAATGCAAAATTTACTTTCTATTTTTTTTTTGCATCAACACACAGATGCTAAACATGATCATTTCTAAATCTTAGCCTCTTGTTTAGTGTTTAAACACATTATCGACTTCCCTCTTTTTCATAAGAATAAAGGTCAAAATGACATTTAAATACATTTTTTGTCTGGCTGTTATGTGTTATGTTGTTTACATGGAATGACCTGCCCAACTCTAGCTAAATCTGGAGTCATTTTCAAGAAAAGATGCATCTTGTTCATCAACACTTGACCCATTAATACTAGCACTTAATTACTTTATTCTATGCTTTTCTATTCTATTGTTTCTCTATTAAAAAAAAAAAAAAACTTGCACTTTGCTAGACTAACTGGGACACAACACTTACAAACTGTTGCCCTCTTGTTGTTACGATTACTTTTATTGTTCTCATTTAGAAGTTGCTCTGGATAAAAGCGTCTGCTAAATGATTAAATGTTAATGTTAATGTGAAACTTGCTCGCTTTAACCAATGACAAGACACATGGCAGGATCACATGACAAACAGGGAATCACATGACAAACAGGGAATCACATGACAAGACACAGAAACATGACAATGACAAAACGTGACACTTTCTCAAGTCCTCTGATCATTTTCTTACCAAGGGTCACTTTGTGGCTCTAATTGACTGGTTTTGGAAAAGGGAATAGTCAGAGGAAAATCCTCAGAGGAATCTCAGAATTTGTTGCATCAATCTCAAACATGAAATATAACTTCTTTAGACTGGCTTTGGGCAAATTGTATTTCTAGGTGACGCTGGTGTATTTATCATTGTTTTATTCTATAAGAAAAGGTTTTTATCCATTTTATCATACCTCAGCTATTGTAACCTTTTTTTAAACATAAATTCCATTGGTTCACTCCGAGCAGAACCAGGAACGTTTCTGTTCTTGCGTTCCTTCTGTATTATTTTTTTTAAAACTTTTTTTAAATGTAGCCTAGTTTATAATAATAATATTAATAATATTTAGGCTATAATATAATATCTCTCTTTTCTTATGTGACGCCATGCCAGCTTCTATGGATATATAGCCTATTCAGGTTTATTTATTTAAAATAAAACCAGGCTTAATAAGATGCAAAATAAATAAATTTAAAGTGAAAAAAGCCAACATTTCTCACTGGGCTATAAACTTTGTACTTCACTGGCATTATTGATGTAAAATATCATCTTTCCCATATAACAGCAGTGAGGCGGTGGTCATTCTAAACGTCAGAAATACGGACTATTCAAATTGAGCAGTGTAACGTCTTATATGTTTGGTTGACTGTATTTTATTTTAATAATGAACACGCTGCGATATCAAGGTAGCAATTCAAGAACTTTTGCTGTGTGCGTGTGAGGCGGTGGTGCGACCACTATTTATTCTTCCTTCCAAGAGAGTAAACTCTTACTCTGTAATTTATGGTCATACATATGATATGGTCATACATACATAACTTTGTCTCTGTTTCCTTCGGAGCGCGACACACTGAACTGAAACTCAGCACGTTTTCTTTTGTTTTTTAATCTGTAATATTTAAGAGAATGAGGCCTATAGTTCAGCTTTTTTGAAGAAGACGAAGAATCGGTCTAATATTTATTTTCCCAGCAAAACTAAATAAATAGAAATAAAAAGGTTTTAGTTTAACTCAATGAACACAAAAATACGATAAAATGGTCATGTCAATAAAGCTTTTATTTTCTGAAAGTGGTCATACATGTAGGCGTATACTACAGATTGTTTTGTGTTTCGTGGCATTAGCCTGTATTTTTAGCTTCTACATTTATCTACATGCAAGCCTGAGTATTCATTCTTTTAAATAATCTTTTAATTGTTTGTCACTGTTATTTAAATCTAAATTTAACATTAAATCTAACAGTAACTTTGAACTAATTTAAACAAAGAACGATTCAGTGTGTCGGCGTCCTTGTGAGGTTAACAGAAGAAGGGGATAGTTTTTGTTTGATGTGTGTGAACGTCCATCTTTTCTCACCTTTCTTTCACAAGGCATTCAGTTGTAGTTTAAGATTAATCAATTTTGCAAGTTTTCTGAACCCAGAATTTCGGGGGCTATACTGTCGCCTACATTTGCAATTGAAATTTCGCAACTGTGAGGTTCACCTGTAACTTTTATGTGTTACCTTGTATATTTATTGTTATCAAATTATATTAACCCTCTGGGGTCTGAGCTGTTTTCTGGGCTCTGGAGGTGTTCTGACATGCTCTGACATTTGTGGTTATTTCTGTTACTTGTGACAGACTAGTCAGACTTTTCATGGCTAAAGTCTAATTACACTGTATTCAGCACAAACTCTGCTACAATAATATATCAGCAGCATGTATGTAAAAGTTTGTAGTTTTGAGATAATGACATTTATAATGGTAATTTTAAATGATAATGGTTTGTGAAAATACAAAAAAAAATTCTCACTGAAATAAGGCCATGAAACCCATACTGATTATTTCTTCACAAGACTTTTGAAAATTGTATGATGTAGCCTAGAATATTTGCTCTAAAACTATGTGAAAATCACCCTGACTGCTCATTCAGTTAAGGCAATATATTGATTTAAAATTTTTATGACATGTTTTGTGTGAGAAAGCTTTTGCGGGAGGTCATTAATATGTATTGTTTTCACACCTGAGAAAGACAAAGACCCTCCCCTAACGGCCCTATTAGGAGCTATCAGGCCCTGTCATTCTGAGCAACCTTGCACAAACCTTTAAATTGTTTGGATTTATTTACAACACAACATAATCCAAAGATACACAACAAATGCCAAAAAAGCACTTATTGAAAACAATGATCCAAAGACAGAGACCTTTGTGCCATACCTAAAAACATTGTACATACCTTTCATTTAGAAGGTGTTTGATTTTCACTTTACCATGTTCATGTACTGAGACTCATGTGAATGTTGAAGTCAGCAGAACTCAGTGGCATCTGGGCCCTGAAAAAAAAAAGTGAACATACTGATATCAAGAGAAAGGCCTGCACGATTTTGGGAATACATTTTAGATTTTTCTGGTTAAAATGGCTTTTTAAAATTCACTTCTAGGATGTGTTGTTGGAGTGTTAAGGCAGCCGCTGCTGTCGGCGGTGCCATTGAAGTAGGGCTGGGCGATATGGCCAAAAAAAAATATCACGATAATTTTTTTTATATTAGTCGATATCGATAATTATCACAATAAAAGTCAAATCTTTATTTCTTTAAAGTTTAAAGGCAGATTTTTGCTTTAAGTTGTAGAAACCAGAGCGTTAACTGTGGTTTTAAACTACTCTTTATTGTCAGAACAGATCATGACAAACACTTGCCAAACAGGTGAACATTTCACTAATTTGAGGTAGAACATTTAAACATTTGTCATTTTTCCTTAACAAAATAAATATATTTATTGGACAATTAATTTCTTAGTTTCTGCATGTGCTTATTTTTATTTGGTAAAATGTAATATTCTGACTGTTTGAGTTTTATTAAACTTAACCATTGGTCATCCAGTATCATGCATTTAGATCATGACAACCACAGATGAAACCAGGCATAGCCTATAGCACCTCACTATCATGGCAAAATGTAACTTTATGGTTTCTATGGTATTTGTATGAAAAACAGTAGTCTAAATACATTATTAAATACTGTAATTATATTCCATTAGTCCTTTAATACATTGTCTACATTAATAATATAATACAATTCAATATGTATATCCTACATTTCATGGTGCAGTTAATATTACTAGGCTAACAGTAAATCCGTGGTAAATGATGGGAATTTGTAGACGGAAAAGCCTTCAGACTGTATCGTTGCGCACAGTTTGTCAGCGCTGTTTCATCTGCCTTTAAGCTGGTTTAAATCACTGAGACATTTGTGTTCCTCGCTGAATTCAAGCGCTTCTCACTGGATTTCGTGACCGAGACCGATCAGAGTTAACGCATCTGCTCTAACTTTAGTGGGCTCGCTCGCGGAGCCTCGCACTGCCATTTGGACTTTGAGCCGAGCGGATAAATGGTCCGTGTGGCGCGCGGTTCAAATGAGTTTCGTTCCGCTTTTGGCGCATAAACATTATCGAACATTTATCGACTTCTTGATATCGTTTTATCGAGAAAAATTATATCGCGATAATTATCGTTATCGTTTTATCGCCCAGCCCTACATTGAAGGTGGCTGTAAAGCCCAATCCGGGAGCCACATGTCCTGCCACAGTCGGGGCATGTGAGTGCTGAATCTGAGGATGGGTATAGTTGTGGCTGGGCGCGTTGGTGTCTGTGCTGACGTAGCACAGTTCTGTGTTGGGTACGCTGTGATTCGATCAGTTGGGCCCCCAGACCACATGCAGAGCTCCATGCCTGTTGTTTCCAGGACTCCAGGGTTGATACTGCAGCTTTTCAGGGTCGACTTGAGGTGGTCCTTGTAGTGACGCTTCTGACCCCCAGGTCTCCTGTTGGCTGCGTATATCTGCCCATAGAGGACCTGCCGGGGTAGGCGGTGGGAGGGCATGCGGATAACGTGTCCAACCCATCACAGTTGCCGCCTAGCAAGGGTTGCCTCCATGCTGCTGGAGTTGGTGCACTGTAGGATGTCCGCGTGGGGGATTTTGTCTTTCCATGTGACACCTAGTATGCGCTGGAGGCATCTGATGTGAAAGCCCTCGAGACACCGAATATGCCTGCGGTAGGGAGTCCAAGAAAACGGAGTGCACTGAACAGCAGGGTGGAAACGCAGACTGCCTGGTAGACGGCCGCTTTGGTGAAGGTACGGAGATCTTTATTAACAAAGACTCGAGATCGAAGTCTACCAAAGGCAGAGGAGGCGAGGTTTATGCGTGCCTGGATCTCGTTGTCTATGAGGCAGGTGGGTGTTAGGATACCTCCGAGGTAACAGAAGTGCTGTACAACCTTTACTGGTGTGCCATGGATGTAGAATTCAGGAGGTGTAGGGATGGGGGCCGTGGTCTGTGCAATGATCTCAATCTTTTTGATGTTGACTTGTAGGCCACAAGCTTGGTAGACTTTGCATACAACATCCAGTGTGTGCTGCAGTGCGATAGGGCTATGGGCTAGGAGGGCACAGTCATCAGCATATTGCAGTTCATGAATTGTGGTGGTGGTGGTCTTGGTGATGGCTTGCAGGCGGCGAAGGTTAAAGAGGTTCTCGTCCAGACGAAACTGTAGGCAAACACCATCGTCGGGGCTGAGGGAATTGCGGGAGAGGAGGGTGACTGCTGCCAGGAAGAGATTGAAGATCACTGGAGCCAGTACACACCCCTGTTTCACTCCTACCTGCACAGGAAAGGAGGGGGATTGAGATGTACCCACAATCACACAAGCCTGCATGCCATCATGAAACTGTTGCAGGATTTCCAGAAACCTTGGTGGCACCCCAAACTTCTCCAGAATGACCCAAAGGACTTGGCGGTCAATGGTGTCAAAAGCCTTTGCCAGGTCGATGAAGGCAATGAACATGTCTTTGTTCTGTTCTCTGGCCTTCTCCTGCAATTGGCGTAGTACAAAGATCATGTCGGAGGTGGACCGATCCTTCCTGAAGCCGCACTGTGACTCAGGAAGGATTATCTCTGTGATGTGCTTAGTAAGACGAAACAGCATGACCTTTGTTAATACTTTCCCTGCCACAGAGAGCAGGGATATGCCACGACTGTTTCCACAGATGGACTTGTCACCCTTCTTTCCAGTCTTTCCAGCCTTGTGGAACAGTTTTTTGTGCCCATATTATCTGGATAAGTTGGTGGAGATTTTTGGTGAGCAGATACCCGCCTTTCTTTAAAGCCTCTGCAGGGATTCCATCAGGACCAGCAGACTTATTGTCCTTGAGGCTTCGTACAGCTGCCAGGACTTCTGAGAACCTGGGAGGGTCATCTAGCTCATGCACAGGTGGGAGCTTTGGAAGGCGCTGCAGGACAGTGGGGTCAGTCGGATTGTATTGGTTAAGGAGGGTGTTAAAATGTTCAGCCCAACGCTCAAGAATGTCTTGTTTGTCCTTGTGCAGAATTGTGTCGTCTGTAGATCTGATAGAGGTGATTCTGCGTTTTTGGGGTCCATATAGTGATTTTATTGCATCGTAAAAAGCTTGAGAGTTGTTGGTGTCCGCATAACCTTGTATTTCATGGGCTTTCCTAAGCCACCAGTCATTCTCCATTATACGAAGCCGTCGTTGCACCTCAGCACGGATATTACTCCAGTGTGAGCGTAAAGAGGGAGATTGTGGATTGGAGAGGTGGGCAGAGAGGGCTTTGCGCTTCTCCTCCAGGAGGTTGAGTATTTCGAGGGAGCTGTCGTCAAACCAGTCCTGGTGACGTTTGGAGCAGAGTTTCCGCTAGAAAAAAATGGTGCCGGTCAAAGTGACCAGCAGAGGTTTCGTTTTCCAGACATTTTGAAGATATGCCGGTCAAATATCGCCTCTTAATTAGTCAAGTTGAGGAAAACTGGAGGAAGGCTATGTAACTTAAAAAATGACATAATCAGGCCGAACGCAACATGTTTATTAGCCTAACTTTCAAATAAAAAAATGGAAAAAAAACGTGAACGTCCGATTGGCGTCAATCAACGCCAATTGTTTTTTATGGTTTCACATTCATAGTTTAACAAACCAATCCCCCTTCCCCACATAAAATATCTGAAGCCTATTGTTTTTACTCAAGCGAACTTCCCAGTGTCTCTCCACAACTTGCAATGCGCATAAGCCGCGTAACCTTGTTCTCCGCAAGGCGACTTTGCTGCTTCGTCTTGATCCGATTCTGCAGCGAGAACCCCCTCTCTGCAGGAACACTCGAGACCCATTTTCTACTATGGTTTTGTACGTTTCTTCATTCGGATCTATTTGCGATCCATTCCATTCTAAACAAACAACGCAGTTTATATGCTTCGTCCTTGTTTCATTATTCATTAAGAAAATAATTAATAAACGCGCGCATAATTATCAGTGAACTTGATAAATGTTGCAGATATGTTTTGCTATGCATGCACAAACAAATGCCTTTCAACTTATGTGTGCAAAATTCAGAATAAAATGAATGTGCAGCAATTTGTACAAATAGAGAGTCTAGGTCTACTATACGTGTTGTATCCATTAAATGAGCTGATTTAGTTTAATATTTGTTAAAATATTATAATGTTATTTTTTTAATTTATGTTGATTATGAAAAGTGAACCGCACGAGTAAGATAGGTTGCGCAATATCGAGGGACATGGAGCGGGTCAGACATGATTTTGACCACTTAATTAAGTTTGGTTTTGTAGAATGACTTTTTTGAAGTGAATTTCGTTTTGTATAAATTGTATCTTAATTTTAATAAAAAAAAATTTCAACCAATTGCCTGTATTTAATAAATAAGCAGCAAAATATAGCAGATGATAGGCCTAATCATGGAGGCGCCCGCGCGGTCACTTGCATTGCTCATGAACAGGAGCGCATCTCATCCTAATTTAACGAAACTCAGTTTAGGCCTCACAGACATGAAATATATCTTAAAAAAGCTTGAAATGTCTTTTTAACCATTTAAAACGAAAAGAAATAGGCTACTCTCTGATTATGTAATCCATGTGCATTTCTCTCTAGGCGCGTTCACTAAGGAGATGGCGATCGTCAACTTCATCTTTACAGCTGTTGTTGCTGTTAATAAACTAAAAATAATAGGCCTATAATTTTATTAAACAATAAATTAAATGAAATTGTAATTGTAATTGTATTAAAAAAGCAACAAAAAAAAATCCTGTTTAAGTTTTTTTTTTTTTTTTTACCTATACGCATTAAATTCAGGTAGGCTACTGAGTCACTGCCCTCAGTGCCCAGAAAAGCGCTGAAACGGAGATGAAGGGGAACCCGTTTTTATTATTTTTTTTATTTTTTGGCTTATTTTAACTGGCTCATCCAGTTTTCTGGAGGTGCACCTCAAAATCCTGGCGCCGCTAGTGCTTCGCAGCGGTCTGATATCAAGAAATAACAGACCGCATTCCACATTGGAATTCAACCAAGCCATGTAATAATGTTTAATAACTTTCAAACGGTAGAGCCTGTTCCTTTATAACATAGCCAAAGGTTGGTGTATTTTTGCTTTATACATTTTAGGCTTATTCTCAAATTCAGATTTTGTTAGGGGGGCGGGATTATAAGGCAATTTTAATCGGACAATTTGACCGGAGAGATTTAATTTTATATTATAAATTATTATTATATTATATTTATATATTGTAGCTCTATAGAGCTACAATAGAGTCTATTCTTCGGTACGGTATCACAAGCTGGTTCGGAAATCTGATAGTAAAAACAAAAGGGCAAATTTTTAATCTGGTTAGGACGGCAGGTAAAATCATGGGTACACCAGCACCCCTTAACCCACAGGAGTTTTTCGAACAGGCCATATTTAATCAGGCTAAGAACACTGTATCGGATAACTCCCATGTGTTGTTCTCAGAGTTTGACCTATTGAACTCAGGAAAAAGATACAGGGTTCCTCTGTACAAGTACAATAGGTATAAGCGCTCATTTGTTCCTCTTGCAATTAAGCTCCTAAATGATCAACGCTGTGCATGAGACCATGTACTGTCTTAATGCTATGGACATGATATGTTACTACCCTGCACAAGCAGTTTTTTTTTTAAAAAAAAGATGGTGATTTGCAGTTTTGCACAGCTCTCTGAGTAGCCTTATGTTTTTATGTACTATTGTTTCTTATCTGTTTTTAACTCTTTTTAACTCTCTCTTATTGGTGTCTGTCTTTGTTGTAATCTTCTCTGTAGCAATCTCTTTTTATCCGATCCAAATTTATCCTTAGGGAGACGAATAAAGATACCTTGACCTTGACCTTGAATTTTGTCGGACATTTCATTTTTTTTCCAGCCAATGTCCGGCAATTACCGGACAACGGAAACCCTGGTTTGGAGGTAAAACCAATTGTGTCGGAAGCGGCTTGTTGTATAGCTGAGCTTAGGTTAGCCCATGCGCTTTCAGCTGTATTGTGTAGGGGATGAGTGAGAGTGGAGGAAAGGTTATTAGCCAAGCAGCGACGGTACGATGCAGTGATGTCAGGGGATTTTAGAGCTCGAGAGTTGAGCCGTCTTGAGGGTTGGTGCCTGGTGTGTTGAGGTCGGACCTTTAGGTGTATCTTGGATCTGATCAGCCGATGATCTGTCCAGCACTCCGCCCCACGCATTGCTCGGGTAATGGACATTTCATGTAGATCTTGTTGCCGGGTTATAATGTAGTCCAGTAGGTGCCAGTGTTTTGATCTGGGGTGCATCCATGATGCTTTGTATTTATTTTTCATTTGGAAAGTTGTGTTGGTTATGACCAGTTTATGCTCAGAGCAGAGGGAGAGGAGTCGCAGGCCATTCCTGTTCATGTTGCCTAATCCATGTTTCCCGATTACCCCAGGCCAGAGCATGTTGCTGGTGCCTACTCTGGCATTGAAGTCTCCCAAAAGCACAAGTTTATCAGTGTGAGGAACTTTGTGGAGAGCTCTGTCAAGAGACTCATAAAAGGCGTCTTTGATGCTTTCTTCAGCATCCAGAGTTGGTGCATAAGTGCTTATCAAGGTTGCATAGCGACCCTTCGCAAGGGGAATGCGCCAAGTCATCAACCGCTCACTGATTCCCACAGGAGACTCTGGGATGTTCTGTAGCAGTCTGCTTTTAATGGCAAAACCTACTCCATGTAAACGGCGGGTATCTTCTGGAAGGTCCTTCCAATGAAGGTGTATCCTTGCCCGACTTCTATTAGCGAGTCCTCTCCTGCGAGTCGGGTCTCACTCAAAGCTGCAATGTCGATGTTGTATTTGTTAAGCTCGCTCACAACCAGGGCAGTGCGCCTGCGGGGTCGGTCAGTTCCAATCTTTACATCAAGAAGTGTGCGCACGTTCCATGTAGCCAAAATTAATAGTTTAGATTTATATTTTCGACCGCGTAATGGGATGCCTTGACGACAGCGGTGGGCCGCCCAGGAGTGTAGGGAAACAGGCAATGTTTGGGTCACCTTTTCTAGACCCTCCCCCCGACTGGGGGTGAGCAGTGCGAACCCTGAAGAGGGCTGCTCAGTCACACAAGAAGCTGCCGAAGGTGGACGCTGTTCCAACCCATCCACACAACGACCATCACGCTTGTGCCGCCTCCGTGCAGGTCTCAGGCTAGAGGCTGCCAGTCTGATCCAAGACCTGCCTCCGTCACATTTACCCTGTCGCCGAAGGGCTTGTACGGTGAAGTGATAGCATACGCAGAGAGTGGATTAGTGTGAAGAGAGGGGTGCGCAGACCCTATCTCCACAGCTTCACTCCAGAATCCAATATCCAGTGGCAGGAGATGAACTCTAGACAACCAGATGGACGGTGGAGTTGCTGGATAAAATAATAATAACAATAATCTATAGCAGTCTAAATCTTCCAAAAGATTTCAGTAACAACTAAGCTAGAGAAAAATATATTGATTATCATGTTACTTCAAATGTTTCCATTCGTTATGATGATATGAAATGAGATAATAGTAAAAACATGAAGCCGTTTGGTGCGTTTTGCTTTTCAAACGCGATCGCGATCCAAAATATGATACATTCAAACGCGATCGCGCTGCAAAATATGATACATTCAAACACGATCATGATCCAAAATATGATACATTCAAACGTGATTGCGCTCAAATATAAAACATTATGGTTACCATATACATATCTACGTTTGAGCAGATATCCACAAACACAGTAACAGTAAACACGGGTCTAAATATTATAATATTCACCATCAGCGGCGGTTTCTTCATTAGGGCGATCGGGCGACGCACCACCAAAGTGTGAAAGGGACTTTTTCAATCACTATCTCATTCAACCACAGAGTTACGCTAGCAGTCACTCACTGTTCTGGATATAGTCCAATCAGCGCCGAGTCACGTTCTGTGGAGTACCGCCTCTTTTTGGGCGATTTCACTCTGACTGAGAATCGCCCAGAGTGTTCCCATAGACTTACATTCAAAGATTTTTTTTTTCGAACTGCAGGCACTGCAATGCATTCTCTATGGGTTCCGGGAGGGCTCGCACTAACGTGTTTACGTCATCATACGTAACCTTAACTTGTGCAGCGATTGGTGGGAACAAATATATCTCTAATAGTATTTAGCCATAAGCTGAAGTGACATCCAATAATTTCCTCAGTGCATAACTTACATTTCACGGACATATTCTCCATCTGTAAATGTTAGAAAGTCCAGTTTTCTGTCATGAGTGAACGCGCTTTCTGCAAGCTGTACTTCCGTGAACGAGCGCCGCCGCGTGCATGCGCGCCGAACAGACAGAGCGCAATAGAATAGGAGCGCAATTATTCTGACTAAAATATACATTAGCTCTAAATTATAAATATATTTAGCTAAAACATTTGTTGTTGAATATTTGTTGTTGTTGGTGAACATAAATGTGCTAGAGAATTTCAAACCTACATGTGTATTTTGTATGATATTAGCTTTTTTTTTTTTTTTAGTAAATTTAACTACTTCTTTAAAAAGCATTATTTTGTTTTTAGATTGTAATGTTGCAATGTTAGAATGTAATGTGATTTGACCCCTTTTTTGGATAGACTGCAGATAGACAACAAGGTTACACTATGTTTGTTTTTATAACCTTCAATATGAACATTGTTTGTAAGACAATATTGATCAGGATATTAAACTTTAAATTTTAAAATACAGGTTTTTTTTTATTCAAATAGAAAAATAATAATTAAATACTCAGATTATACCATACATCGCCATTTAGCCCAAAAATTCAGATTTATTTGGCAATGATAGCACATTATTATCACTGTTAAATTGTTATTTAACAATAAGCCTACATTCAGTCCTGAATTAAAAATTCAGTTTGTTGTGCCCCCCCAAATTTTTTTAGCACCAGCCGCCACTGTTCACCATATATCTAGCAACAGTTCAACTGCAATGTAAAATTTATGCAACAATAACAAACTAATATGTAAGAATTTCTTACCTTAAATCGTTCTTGTCTTCACATCGCGTTTTTCTTCTTCTGAGGTAAATCCAATGTAAGCTCAGGCGCGTCTTTGAAACTCGACGAAAAGCAGAGACTTGTGAAGTGTTTTGTTTTTGAGGTAATGAGCGCGAGCGCGTTCCATGTGGAGATTTGCATGTGAATCTCTTTTGCGCGAGTGGGCGTGGTCAAATTAAAAATAATTAGGAAGCGTTTGAGAAGCTGGACATCTTGTTGGTTTTATACAAATTACTTAAACAGAGAATATTTGTTTTCAGTTTGAATCCAATCATTTAAAAGTACACACTTAAAGGTTTATAAAGGTATATGGCTCATAAATGTGTGACAAGTATTCGCTGAGTTTTGTTTCAGTTTATAGACGTGCTCAAGAATAAAAAGTTCACCGCGACGGAGAGGCAGAAAGCACACCCTGTTTATTTTCTTTATTTTACAAAAGCACAATGTTTTGATTTGATTGTAAGTGGACACATACAAAAGTAGAAATATCACTGATTCTTTTTTTATATTTCTTTTTTCTGTATGACCATAAATGACGGAGTAATTTAAGTTTATAGTGCTACAATGTGGAGAAAATCCAGCAAAACGCGCCCGCGTGTTTGCCGACCTCAGAGGGTTAACATACTATTCATCAACATAGCCTATAGAAATACAATGAATACAATGAACAAAGTTTTTAAGATAACGCAGAAGTCTCTGCCTAAATTTTCAACCTGATCTCAAGGCAGTCTGTGCCACAGTCATGAAATGTATTATTGATGCGTGTTCATGGACACAAATTTCTTCTTTATTCGTTTCTCTCAGAACTACTTATCAATTTATTTTCCTTTCTTCTACTAAGCGCCCACTCAGTCTGTTCATAGTTTTCAGTCACGTGACCTGTGCGCTGCCCTGGAGGGCAAACCAATATGGGCCGAATTGGCAGAATGGCTTCTCCGTATGACGCAGCACAACCCGGTCCATTTTCATTCTGTTTCAAGACGTGAATATTTGTATCACCTCTCAACATATGAAAAACTAAGATATTATCACAAATATAATATTTGATATCATTTGATATTGTAATAATGATTATTAATGTTGATTAATAGATAGCCTACATAAAAAATATTGTGTTTGGAGAAACTGCACATCATATTATATGGTTGACAGTCTACTGTATAGGCCTATTTTAGTGTGATTTTCCCACAGTGACAACATTATTTGCAGTTAATTTATCAGACACTGATAATTATGTTAATTCTATTTTTAAAATGCAACGTACTGTAATAATCTATAAGCATATTTAACAATCGGTCAAAGACGAATAATTGCAAATTGCAATTTGGTCTGGCCTGTAGATAGATGCAGTAGGCTATGTTGTTCCATGCGCCATCTGGTGGATATTCTGTGAATACATTTATTTAAATTCTAAAAAATGTGCTGACAGGATTCAGCAGCATTCGGCATGAATGATATTGTGGGAAAAAGTGTGCATTATTAATGGCCACATCTGTAAGTGACGTGTTTTGAGGACACTCGCAGAGACAGGAATTTTGACATATTTTTGGTGTTTTCATAATCGAAGTTCGAAGACAAAATCAAAGATGAAAATTCTATTAATCGTGGAGCCCTAGTGTTACGTCCCAGGGTCTTTAATATAATCTGTTGTGAGAAAATGCTTGTGTTGTGCTCTGTTTCTCTCCCTCACTCTCTCTCACTCAAGTTAATTACCATCAGCTGCAACTCGTTGTGAGCATGCCTGAGTCTGAGCAGAGGAGTATTAATGCAGCACTCAGAGGAGTCTGTGCTGAGGAACCCTTCTCCCCCAGCCTCAGACTGAGATTGTGTATTTTGTGAGAACTGTGCTTATCCTTGAGTTAGGAGTGGACCTATACTCATTTGTTGAGTGCTAAGAAGTGATTGAGAAGTGCTAAGAAGTTTGCTTTCTAGTGTTGATTTCTCTACCTGTGGGTAATTAAAAGGTATTGTATAAAAATCTTATTAGCTTTGCTCATTTTGGATTATCTGGGAAATGTAGTTGAAGTTGTGTTTGCTTTCACTCTGGGACTGAGGCTGAAGTGTGTTCTCCACGTAATTTTACGTCTCTTCATTACCTTTTTTTATCATATCTTTTTTCTTTGTTACTTTCCCTCCTGACCCCTAGACTGGGAGGAGAACGTAACACCTAGTCATGAAATCATCTTTGAGAGCAAGGGGGCCACTGGTGGTTCGGGCAACTTGCGTACTTTGCATATAGGGAGGACCGGCTCTGGATATGTCATTGTCATGGTTAAAAATTAAAATCCCCCTGGTTAGTGGATGTTTAATCATCCTCTGGCGAGATGTTGAGAGATTTAATGTCTTATTTTATATTTAGTTGATTTCATCTTAGGCTGTGTAGCTGTAAGTCAGTTGTAGTTTGTACAGTGGACACATATGAATAGTGTTCAGAACAGAGAACATACGAGCAGTGTTCATTTTACTCTGGGGATTTTATGTGTGCTATGTGTGCTTCAGATTATAGGCAAGGTAAGTTTATTTATATAGCACATTTCATACACAATGGTAATTCAAAGTGCTTTAAATAGAATAATTAAATTAATCAAAAGAAATAAGAATAATTAAAACAGTTTAGAATAAAAAATAAAATACAGTACAGTACAAACAGTCAGACGAACAGCGGCACAGTGCTCATTCATTAAATGCACAGCTAAACAGAAGTGTTTTGAGTCTGGATTTGAATGTGACTACAGTAGGAGAACATCTGATCTCCTCTGGAAGCTGGTTCCAGCATAATAGCTAAAAGCAGACTCGCCATGCTTAGAGTGAACCCTTGGTGTTTCTAGCTGATGTGATCCTAATGATCTGAGTGACCTGTTGGGTTTATATTCAGTGTTTATATTCATATCTGCAATGTATTGAGGTCCTAGGCCATTGAGTGATATATATACCAGTAATAATACTTTAAAATCAATCCTAAAGGGAGCCAGTGTAAAGACCTGAGGACTGGTGTGATGTGCTCATATGTTGTGGTTCTGCTCAGCGTTCTGTATGAGCTGCAACTGTCTTATGGTCTTTTTGGGAAGGCCAGTGAGAAGTCCATTACAATAATCCACCCTGCTGGTGATGAAAGCATGAACAAGTGTCTCTAAACTAAGGGTCAAGATCCACTTTCCTGCAGAGTTTAACTCCAACCCTGATCAGACTCAACTGACTGCAACTTTCTAGTAATCCAGATGACCTTGATTAGCTTGTTCAGGTGTATTTGATAAGGGTTTGAGCTAACCTCTGCCAGAAAGTGGATCTCAAGGGCCTGAGTTGAGAACCCCTGTTATAAACCCTACATGAATAACACATAAATATTGCTGTTTGTTATGTTCTCCACACAGGTTACATAGCTGTAATCTCACTGTTCAAACTTGTGAGAGTTTGTCTTCAGTTCTTCAATCCTTAAACACCGCCCTGAGAGAGCTGGACCTGAGTAGCAATGACCTGCAGGATTCAGGACTAAAGCTTCTTTCTGATGGACTGAAGAGTCCAAACTGTCAGCTGGAGACTCTGAGGTCTGAATTCAAATACTAACATTTGATTTTATTTTGCATTAATTATGTAAAAATAACTCTGCTAAGATTTATCCTGTATGCAATTACATTGTGCTTTTCTTGTTCAGGTGTCCCATGTGTAATTTCCATTGTATTTGATAAGGGTTTGAGCTAAACTCTGCCAGAAAGTGGATCTCAAGGGCCTGAGTTGAGAACCCCTGTTATAAACCCTACATGAATAACACATTAATATTGCTGTTTGTTTTGTTCTCCACACAGATTACATGGCTGTTATCTCACTGTTCAAACTTGTGAGAGTTTGTCTTCAGTTCTTCAATCCTCAAACACCGCCCTGAGAGAGCTGGACCTGAGTAGCAATGACCTGCAGGATTCAGGAGTGAAGCTTCTTTCTGTTGGACTGAAGAGTCCAAACTGTCACCTGCAGACACTGAGGTCTGAATTCAAATACTTACATTTGATTTTATTTTGCATTGATTATGTAAAAGTAACTCTGCTAAGATTTATTCTGTATGCAATTACATTGTGATTTTCTTGTTCAGATGTCCCATGTGTAATTTCACTGCTCAGTCTTGTGAGAGTTTGTCTTCAGTTTGTCTTCAGTTACAACAGAGAGTATAATGGGAATAAAGGAGAATTAATTTGTTACATTTATATAACACTTTTCTGGGTACAGTCTATGAAGTAATGTATCTAATTAGTGAAATATTTAACAAAATATAGTAACGCCTATCCCTAGAGCGCATCCCTTTTTCACAGACATCAGTGGAAAGTTTGTAGTTTGGTCATATATATAAATGGCAAAGAAAGTAAAACGAAGCATGTATTACTAACATTAACTGACGAGAGAGAGAGAGCACTTCTGTTGTATGCTCTTGGTTGCTGATCGTTCACTCAGCACACGTGTCATTTGGATAAAAACTAAATCATATTTGTAAGTAAAACATGAACTGTTACATGATTTATGTATAATGAGTGGTTCCCTACATTATTACAGGACATTTGCAGGTCAAGGAATTTAATGAACGCAAACATCCAAAGCGCACCCTGAAAGTGCCTCAGACAGTGTGTGAATTGAATTGAATTCTCTTTCATGTCTTGCGCTTAAATGGACAAATTCACATAAAATTCTGTAAAACATCCATCTTAGCAAGCATCCTGGTAAACATAGTTGGTTATATCTTAATATGTGTAATCAAAGAAAACGCATATACAGTACAGCAGGCTATATTGGTGTGCATTCAGTCTGCAGCGGCCTAATAAAAGCCTAATGTTTCTGATTGTTAATCAAACTACAAACACAAAGTAATCACTCCCTGCTATTGACTAAATAACTTTTTAACTTTATAAAATATTAATTGATATTTAATTTATACAGTGATAAATATGCAGTATTATTTCACATTTGATTACTTTAATCAAATTATATACCTGAAAACTATTGTTAGACCTACCTGAAAAACCCCAAAACAACTGTTTATTTAATTTGTTGCCTTTCTTTGTTCTATTGTATATGTTCTGCCCTTCGGCGTTTAGTTCGTTTCCTAGTCGGACCCGTTTTAGTGACAGACTTAGTGTTCGAGCCAAGCAACAGTGCTGAAATCACCCACGAGTCTGCGTCATTACAGAGTTTGGTCAAATCTTTGTCTGTAAGTAATTTTTTGTCAGAATTGTGGTTTCTGTATGATGTATATGTTTACATCAAGTAATGTGTGTTATTACGTTCGTGACTATCAGTTTCATCGCATATGCTCTAGATTGAAGCCTTTTGTTTTCTGACTCACTGATTTATCTGCTCAGCAACGAGCCTCGGCACGTCGCCTCAGATTAATTAGTTGATTTATTTACATCTGTTGCTTCATATAGATTATACATGTAACAGTCTAGCAGATAGTTTGGTGTTACTGAGGATGTTTGTTTAATTTCTATGCAGTAAGAACATCTGTAGTTTATTGTTTAAAGTGTTGACATAGAGAATAAAAAAAACTTGAGAAATAAAACTGAGGAAGAAAAGAGAACAAAAGATAAAACATCAATCCTCAACAAGACTTCTGGAGTTTCTCTTCATTGCTGTTAACTATCTGTCTAGCTGTACAAATCAGACGTCGTACATGCGAGGGCAGAATAGTATATATTTGTGCAATTTTTAATTTGATTATTTGTTCTTATTTTATTACGAACTTCTTACTTGTCTTTAATAATGTTTTAAATCTACATTATTTGGCTAGTAGTTTTGATGTGGTATCAAAATTGGAATAGAGAATTGTGATGTGTCACTAGTATCTAAAAATTCTAACCACTGACCCAATCCTCAGCACTGAGCCCTGCTGGAGCGGCTCTAAATATGTGCTGTGCTATTAAAAGAAAGCTAAAATATGATAGAGCAATAGAAAGAACAGTGAGGGTAACAGAAGCTCATACAATACATTTTAACATGCTTAACCCTCTGGGGTCTGAGGGGTTTTCTGGGCCCTGGAGGTGTTCTGACATGCTCTGACATTTGTGTTTTTTTCAGTTATTTATAAACATGTTAATGGCAAAGGTGTAAATTCACTCTATAGGCCTATAGCACAAACAGGGCTACCATAATATGTGCTCAAGATGCATGTATATGTTTGAATTTTTAAGAGAATAATGTTTATGCGTGATTATTGAAAAAAAATATAAATGAAAGTTGCTGAAATAAGACCACAAAACTCATACAAAATTTTTGTCCACAAGACTTTTGACTAATGGATGTTGTCGCTTCGAGTTCGGGCTTCAAAATGATGTGAAAATCATCCTGCCTAATTGTTCAAATAAAACAATACATTGATTTAAATGGTGTAAAACAGGTTTTGCTTGGAAAGCCAATATGCGAGGGGGGCGTGAATGAGGAGTGGTTTACACCTGAGAATACAATGTCCCACCCATTATGTGTAATGACTCTGCATAATGAGCCATTCATTCAGGTGTGACACTGACTGAGCCACAGTGCAAGGACAAAAGATATATTTAGAAGAAGACTTATATTGACCATTTAAGATTTTGCTTACATCTATCTTGTAAATATGTTTTGCTATTTTATTTAAAAGGTTACAATTACAACAATAATTACAATTTCAACAATATTTCAAGTGTACTCTTTCTTTGAAAAAAAAAAATATATATTATAGGCCTACATTTTATCATATGTATTCATTAGTTTGAATATAGCCAACACTGGAACAGCTAACATCTTAGTTGATGACTTTATTTTTGACAGTTAGACAGTTATATATAACATATGAGCAGAAATTGCTAAACAAAAGCTTATTTGATGTGGCAGTATATTCTACAGTAAAAACTGTACCCAAATCTAGTCAACAAAATGTTGTCTTTCATATTTCGCCTGACTGTAATGTTGTTTTTATGAAATATTAGGGCATATAAATGTTAATTTGCAGTTTAATACGTTGCAAAATAGCCTACATTTTATTTCAACATATTTCATTCGATTTTTACTCATCTCAGTATAGCAATACAGTTTGCTAAAACATCATCATTCATTCACACAGAAACGCGATTTAAATTTAAACTGTCTTTTTGCGAGCTGTGGTAAACAGCGCATCTCTGCCGTTCATTCATTCACACACAGAAATGCGATTCACTTGAGAAGGAAAAAACCTTACTACAGTATTCCTCAGCTCAGTCGGATCCTTGCTCCTCGAAATACTCGCACTTCTGAGGTTTTCTCACCATAATAATTTTCCATTATTATTATTCCTCACAGCGCTGCGAGACGGTGTAAACAAGTAGGCTACAATGATCTGATTAAACTTGTGTTTTCTCGAGCTGATATGGAGGCGTTCACAGGTTTGCATGGATTGCCTCAGACATTTGCGTTTGAATAGCGCGCGCTCTCCGGGGCGTGGTCACATTACATTTGAATAAGCTCTAATGAGCTCGACTGGAATCACTCTCTTTTAGTACAGATTTCACAAGATGAGAATATTTGTTTTTTATATAAATTACTTCATTTAAAAGAAGAGAATTCAAGCTTCATGCCTGTGTGTCTGTATGCCTGTTTGACTGAGTATTCGCTGAGTTATTGTTCATTTTCGGACGCGTTTCAGAATGGACTAGGCTACACTGGCAGAGAGAAGGCAGAACTCGCTTCGTGTTTATTTTTGTTTATTTGGCGAAAAGCACAACACTTTGTTTTTATTGTGAGTATGCACAAAAAAAATACACATTTAACAGAATCGATTTATGTATGAAACTTGTTTGTAATACCAAAGTCAACAGAGCAAAATTAATCTCGTTTGAACTGATAAAAAAAAAGCGAGCCTATCGCGCCGGCGCGATTGTCGACCTCAGGGGGTTAAGCATGAAAATAACTGAAGGAAATGTATATTTACTAAACATTGTAAAATTAAGCCAACTAATTTGATTAATATTCTTTTGGTTTCTCTACCCAATATATTAAAAAGTTACAAATGTAGTGAAAATACAGGTATCGTTATCGGCAAGAACCAAATCAAAAGTATCAGTATCGTTCTGGAAAAAGAGGCATCGGTGCATCCCTACTTATTCGGAGTAAAATCAACCTAGGGTCCTTTGCACTATGACCTAGAGCCAAAACCCCCCCCACCCCTTGTATTTGTACCTCGTAAATTACCCCAAAAATAATGCCCAGAATGGTATCAAACTTCTACAGTAGTACACATAGGTTCTGTACTCATAAAATGAGGCATTGGAAAGTTTTTAAAATGAGGCATTGGAAAGTTTTTTAGTACATCAGGAGTTTATTTAGATAACACTTGCCTGACGGCTCATGCTACTTCTAACCCGGACACCGACATCACTCCACTGAGTTGAGAAAAGCACGTAAAAGTCCTGGCAGAAAGCGATGCATAAGGATGTAGTGTAACGACGCCCAGTTCCAGGAATGCACTAATATTGTGTTGGTAGTACCTGTTTATAACAATAATTAGTTAACACTAAGTTGTCAACACTTTGGAAAAAATTATAATTTGTTGTTACACTACATCCTTATGCATCACTTTCTGCTCATTCAGTAAATGCACAGCTAAACAGAAGTGTTTTGAGTCTGGATTTGAATGTGACTACTGTAGGAGCACATCTGATCTCTTCTGGAAGCTGGTTCCAGCATAATAGCTAAAAGAGGACTCGCCATGCTTAGAGTGAACCCCTGGTGTTTCTAGCTGGTGTGATCCTAATGATCTGAGTGATCTGTTGGGTTTATATTCAGTGAGCACGTCTGGAATGTATTGAGGTCCTAGGCCTTTGAATGATTTATATACCAGTAATAATACTTTAAAATCAATCCTAAATCTAACTGGGAGCCAGTGTAAAGACCTGAGGATTGGTGTGATATGTTCATATTTTCTGGTTCTGCTCAGCGTTCTGTATGAGCTGCAACTGTCTTATGGTCTTTTTGGGAAGGCCAGTGAGGAGTCCATTACAATAATCCACCCTGCTGGTGATGAAAGCATGAACAAGTTTCTCTAAACCAAGGGTTCTCAACTCAGGCCCTCAAGATCTACTTTCCTGCAGAGTTTAACTCCAACCCTGATCAGACTCACCTGACTGCAACTTTCTAGTAATCCAGATGACCTTGATTAGCTTGTTCAGGAGTATTTGATAAGGGTTTGAGCTAAACTCTGCCAGAGAGTGGATCTCAAGGGCCTGAGTTGAGAACCCCTGTTATAAACCCTACATGAAAAACAAATTAATATTGCTGTTTGTTTTGTTCTCCACACAGGTTACATAGCTGTAATCTCACAGCTCAGTGTTGTGAGAATTTGTCTTCAGTTCTTCAATCCTCAAACATCTTTCTGAGAGAGCTGGACCTGAGTAACAATGACCTGCAGGATTCTGGAGTGAAGCTTCTTTCTGTTGGACTGAAGAGTCCAAACTGTCAGCTGCAGACACTGAGGTAAATGGTTTTCCATTAAACAATTAATATAAAAATATATTATCACAATAAATAATGATGACATTTTGTCAACAAATCTGCTCTCAATGGAATGCCAGAACAAGAGACAAAAACAACATTTGCATGGATGTAATTGACCATTTTGCAAATGACATTTGAAATAAAAAAATAATGCATTCAATACCAATATTCATCACCACACCAATTAACATCATCTCTGGGGCTTGACCTTGCTACCTGCATTCTGGTGCAAAAATCTTACTTGAACATCGATCTTATCCAGGATGATTCCTCGCATCAAAATCCCCAGTAATGTACACTGCTCAGTGTTTATATAATCCACATTCAGAGTGTTAAAAAAGTAATGAAGCAGTGTAGAAGTTAATGAGATAATTATGGTGAGAGAAATTAAAAATGTCACTTTAGGGTTTCACCCCTATACCTAAACTCACTACTTAGGTGCCCTTTACCTTTACTGTTCCCTGCTAGTGGAGTGACCTGCCTAAAGCCTGGTTCATACTGTAAGATTTTGGCCACAATTAGGCTGTCAGGGACACATTTTGTGAACCCTTGAAAATATTCCTCTGCTCCTAGGTCAAAATTTGAAATGTTTGTTCACTAATATTACATGTAATAATACATTAAAATGGTCAATCATTGACTATTGCGATAAAATTTGACCTCATATGAAATTCTGGTAGTGTGACTTCTATGACAACCGTGAGAAAAGCATGATCATAATTAATGCTATGCTAATTAATGTTTTTGTTAATTTTAAGAAAGAATCTACAGAAAATAACAGCTGAAAATACAAACTATGCAGTTTGTGAATGCCAAACTAATGTCATGTGGAATGTTGCTGTATGTCTTTGTAGATTGTCTGGCTGTATGGTGACAGAGGAAGGCTGTGGTTATGTGTCTTCAGCTCTGAGTTCAAACCCCTCACACCTGAGAGAGCTGGATCTGAGCTACAATCACCCAGGAGATTCAGGAGTCAAGCTGCTCACTGATAAACTGGATAAACTCAAGTATGTAGAGCAGGAAGAGTTTTGATTAAACATCTCAAAACACAGCATTACAATCTACACTTATTACAAACCAGTTACTACATTTTACTACATTTTACTACATTTCATAAAGTTCTTATTGAGAATTTTTAGAGGTTTAGCTCTAGTTATACCACGGGGCTGTTGAATGCTTCATTCTGATTGGTTGATGAACATTCTAAGGTGTGCAATTATTTTCAGTAAACGCACAGGAAAAGTAGTTTACTACCAGAAAGACCAGCGTCAGTTTCTGCGAACGTTATAATGGGTGTTATCCGGGCTTAAATACTCTATATTTCCAGTGTTTATTGGCTAGATTTGAGGTCAATGAATGAAGTGTTTAATGAATGACGTGATATCAAACCGCATAGGTCACGAAAAGGGAAACTACCACCAAAACCAGAGTTTGTATAGATAGTATACTTGCCTAAGGAGGTTTTATAGGCAAGGTTTATGATATGCGGTGAACTTACCTTACTCTTGCTGGTAACAAAGTTATCTTTAGTGTTAACGAAAGAGGATGTGAGTAATGTATAATGTGGTTTAGTTCGGAGAGTCGCATAAGTCTAATGTGCATTAAGACCGCATGTGATGACCCTTAAGAGGAAGCGGCATCAGTAAATAGATCCAAAGCTATGGACGATTCGGGAATGCCATTATAGAAAAAAGATATGCTGTTCCAGCTTTGAAGCAGGTTCTTCCAGAAACTGAGATCGGACAGGCCCCCCTTATCTAAGACTTAGTATCGCTAAATTGTGACATATTATGCCACTTTCTACAAGATGTAATATAAATCTTTGGTATCCCCAGAATGTGTCTGTGAAATTTCAGCTCAAAATACCCCCCAGAACATTTATTATAGCTTGTCAAATTTGCCCCTTTTTGGGTGTGAAAAAAAACTCGCCATTTTTTGTGTGTGTCCCTTTAAATGCAATTGAGCTGCTGCTCTCCGCCTCCGTTCAGAAGAGGGCCAATCCTTTATACGAGGTTCGGATAAACTGGCAATAACGTAACGCAGGAATAATTTTACTCTTTTGAATGGTTAGTGGATACATTTTTGTTGTGGAGTTACATTGATTAATCTCACTTGCATGTACCGTCATATTTAACTTTGTAACAGTTTGTAACAGTTGTAACACGCCCTGAAAGCTAATGGGACAAAATGTAACTGTAAAACTGTTACAACTTTTACACAAGTTTTACACAGTTCCCTGAGGTCTTTATAGGACAGCTGTTTTTTTTCTCTTTCTTTGGGTCAAATAGTGTTCTGTGCTCGTCTGTACAGCAACGACAGAACAGTTTGCATGCTATGCTCGAACTTTTGTCATTGCTTTAAAACTGGTTACACAGTTGTCACTTGCAAAATCTATGGACTGGAAAAAAAAAATATGGAAGTAGTGTCCTTGACATCACCCATAGTTTTCTGAAGAGCATTTTTTAAAGCCCAAAGTCGGCGGAGCTGGTCGTCAATGAAAATAGGCAAAAAGGCAGGATTAGCTGAGGTGACGTGACTCTTACTGATATCAGACAAAAGCACCTGCGTGAAGTTGGCCCCCCACCCAACGCAAAACTTCGCCAAAATATGCTCAATCGTTTGTGCTCCGTTTGAGCTGTAAAAAGTTTTGTTTGTGCTGCTTCAGTTTTTTAGATATTAAAAGAATATTTTTAGGTCATTCTGAGGTCACTCAGCCCCCTCACATGATCCAAATTCAACCAAAATAGTCTCGTTCGTTTGTGCTGGTATGTGCCGGTAAAGGTTTCATTTGTGCTGCGTCGGGTTTCAAAATATCAGACATTTAATTATAGATGATGATGTCACCAGCCCCCCCCACATGCTTCAAATTCACCCAAAATATGCTCAATCGTTTGTGCTCCGTTTGTGCTGGTTTGTGCAGTAAAAATTTTTGTTTGAGCCGTTTCGGTTTTTTAGATATTAAAATAATATTTTTAGGTCATTCTGAGGTCACTCAGAACCCCACATGCTCCAAATTCACCCAAAGTAGTTTTGTTCGTTTGTGCTTCGTTTGTGCTGGTTTGTGCCAGTAAAATTTTCGTTTGTGCTGCGTCGGGTTTTAAAATATTAGACATTAAATTATTGTTGATGACGTCACCAGCCCCCCACATGCTCCAAATTCACCCAAAATAGTCTCGTTCGTTTGTGCTTCGTTTGTGCCGGTAAAAATTTAGTTTGTGCTGCGTCGGGTTTTACAATATTAGACATTAAATCAATTTATAAATGTTGATATTTATTAGGCCTATTATTAGATGTATTGCATTTTATTTCGGGTTTGTCATTTATTCAATCTCTTACCAAAATGCTAGATGCTGATAAAGATGATTTAATAGAACTTCAACTTCTTATCAGTGATTTGTAGTTTTGTAATGTTTATTAAAATCGTCATGGTGTTCAGACATTATGCCAGACTCTTTTTCTGTCACTCACTTTCTCTCTGGGCAAAATTAATTTCTGCGTGTGTGCCATCAAGTCGTAGTTTAATGTAACTTCAGCAATTTTGGGCACGAGAACAGCAAAAATATCCTCGAGGTGAGCACATTTTTAAAGTTGAATTGAAGAAGACTTTCTGTCATCACATAATTTGTTCAATAAACAATTATCTTTACTTCATGCACTGGTCTCTCCTGATTGTATTTTTTATTTATTTAGAAAATGAGTCTCATCTACTACACTTCACTGCCACCACTAGGGGCAAGTGACACTTCTGTTCAAGAATGCTCTTGTATAAAATAGTGTAGAGTAGGTGAAGAAAAGGTCGATACATATCAAACTACAAAAGTCATTACTAATCCAAATTTCTGGCCAATGTAAGTATACATTGTTTCAAAACTCAGTTACAATATTAGTAGCTTCAAGAATAATTGTACAACATTCAAGAGAGCTAAGATTGTCCATGGTTATTGAACAGAAAACTCATTAATAACACTTATATTACTAATTTAGCTATGAAATGCTGATTACAGTTGCAACAAGCTGCCTTTTAGTATAAAAAAATGAACATGGGTCACATGTGCAACTGTAGGCTAGTTAACATTTCATAGCTAAATTAGTGATATTAGTATTAGCAATGACTTTTCTGTTCAATAGACAATGACAATTTAGGGGTCAACATTACCATATTGGTCCTAATATAAGATATATTATCCAGCTACATTATCCTTAATATATTATATTATCCTTATATTCAGACCAATACAGTAATAGATGAAAAAAATAAAAATTTTGGAGTCAGGATTATTGAGTTGTTTTACTAGTCGACAGGGATTCCATTTTCACAGTCCTGTGTTCATCAAAAGAGGCCAGAGCTTAGTAAACAGCTAGACAACAAAATCACTGCTAAGGCACTATACACTTGTTAAATTAAACAGACACAACACCTGGACTGCTTTAGGGTTTACTCATGAAAGTGATCATGAAACAAGTGGCAGTAGTGATGACACTGATTTTGAGCCAGGGTCCCTTTCCTTCAGTCCAAAAGATTGCTGGACTTTTGATTTTGAAGTTCCATTTCAGAAATGGATTGAATTTATGCCTGAAACGGTTATGTACAAAAACAAGTTCTCTAAAACAAAACAAAAAAGGAATACACTATTTTGAAGCCTGGTATCTGGACGCATGTGATAAATCATCACATTTGGCAAGAAGTGAAATGCCCCTGCACATTTGCCTTTAAAAGAGCCATGGTCTATCCATCAGCCACAGGCAAATACATTGTAATCAGAGGCAACTGTAAGGTGTGTCGTGGCCACATTCACATAAAATGTGAATAAAAAAAGCCTGAAATAAACAGCACAATGATGTTCAAGTGTTCACTTAAAAACACTGATGACTCCCTGCACACTGGCTGTTCCAAGCGTGCGATGTCTGGTAACTTGCGTGTGCAGATATCCAAAGAACTGTGTGAGGGTAGAATGAACCCCATGTATGGAGGGCATCAGAGGCAACAAAGCTGATGGATTTTGGAGATCCTGAGCCAAGTCATCTGCCTAATTTGGCCACCCTGCGCAAAGCAAAGCAAGAGAGAAATTATTTAGAATTAGGCGACAAGGATCCTATTTTGTCACTGCAGATGTTAAAATACAGTGCACCTCACAGTGGTAGCACTAAAGACATTGGACTGGACAAGTTCTTCTGTCACTATTGGAGTCAAACACAAATGTACACTCACCTAAAGGATTATAAGGAACACCTGTTCAATTTCTCATTAATGCAATTATCTAATCAACCAATCACATGGCAGTTGCTTCAATGCATTTAGGGGTGTGGTCCTGGTCAAGACAATCTCCTGAACTCCAAACTGAATGTCAGAATGGGAAAGAAAGGTGATTTAAGCAATTTTGAACGTGGCATGGTTGTTGGTGCCAGACGGGCCGGTCTGAGTATTTCACAATCTGCTCAGTTACTGGGATTTTCACGCACAACCATTTCTAGGGTTTACAAAGAATGGTGTGAAAAGGGAAAAACATCCAGTATGCGGCAGTCCTGTGGGCGAAAATGCCTTGTTGATCCTAGAGGTCAGAGGAGAATGGGCCGACTGATTCAAGCTGATAGAAGAGCAACTTTGACTGAAATAACCACTCGTTACAACCGAGGTATGCAGCAAAGCATTTGTGAAGCCACAACACGCACAACCTTGAGGCGGATGGGCTACAACAGCAGAAGACCCCACCGGGTACCACTCATCTCCACTACAAACAGGAAAAAGAGGCTACAATTTGCACGAGCTCACCAAAATTGGACAGTTGAAGACTGGAAAAATGTTGCCTGGTCTGATGAGTCTCGATTTCTGTTGAGACATTCAGATGGTGCAGTCAGAATTTGGCGTAAACAGAATGAGAACATGGATCCATCATGCCTTGTTACCACTGTGCAGGCTGGTGGTGGTGGTGTAATGGTGTGGGGGATGTTTTCTTGGCACACTTTAGGCCCCTTAGTGCCAATTGGGCATCATTTAAATGCCACGGCCTACCTGAGCATTGTTTCTGACCATGTCCATCCCTTTATGACCACCATGTACCCATCCTCTGATGGCTACTTCCAGCAGGATAATGCACCATGTCACAAAGCTCGAATCATTTCAAATTGGTTTCTTGAACATGACAATGAGTTCACTGTACTAAAATGGCCCCCACAGTCACCAGATCTCAACCCAATAGAGCATCTTTGGGATGTGGTGGAACGGGAGCTTCGTGCCCTGGATGTGCATCCCACAAATCTCCATCAACTGCAAGATGCTATCCTATCAATATGGGCCAACATTTCTAAAGAATGCTTTCAGCACCTTGTTGAATCTATGCCACGTAGAATTAAGGCAGTTCTGAAGGCGAAAGGGGGTCAAACACGGTATTAGTATGGTGTTCCTAATAATCCTTTAGGTGAGTGTATATGTACAAGACATTATCAAAGACATCTACAAACCCCACAGTGAGCTTTGATGCAACTGGCTCAGTGGTGAGAAAACTACAGAGACCAAATGGCAAATCTGGCCATGTATTCCTATATCAGGGTGTTGTCAAGTGTCCCAGTGGTGCAAATGCTGTCAGAGAGTCATGATGTTAATGCCATAACACATTGGCTGACAGAATGGATACGCAGGTGCACCTACTCCAAAAGAGGTTGTGAGTGACTTTTCTCTGGCTTTGCTCTGAGCTTTGGTCAAGGCTTTACTCCTCATCCTGATCTTAAGACCTACATCAATGAGTGTTGTGGAGTCTTACTCGGTAAACAGTCAGCAAAAGTCCCACCTTGTATTGTGCGGGTTGATGTTGCACACTGCATCAAGATGATCTGCCGGTGGGACTGCTTAAAAAAAAAAAAAAAACACATTGCATTCAAGATTTCTTTGTGAGGTCAATAGCTCAGCTTCTCATGTCACAATCCATGGACGATGCAAGAGCTACTAAGATGTATTACTATTGTGGCTCTCAGCGAAGCAGAGGGAAACGACTGCTCTGGAGCCCCCCTCATTTCAGAAAGGTGCAAGAAATACATGAAAGCCCGAATTGCAGAAGAGTGTGTCATCATTCCAGATGTAGAGGGTGCGGACCTGGAAGAAGTGGATCCATGTGACCAAACACAGACAGACCTGCGGCAGTGGGTAACAGACATATGAGGAGAGCAGGTCACTTGCCGTAGCTAATGGTGATCATGACAAATATGCACTTCCTTCCTGAGATTATTCCCAATATAATCTGGCTTGCAAATTACTTACCACTCTGGACAGGGGTAATGATCCCTCACTTCCGGAGCTCCAACATCACCGCAAGTTCAGCCAATGTCGAAGCCGAGTTCAAAAACATCAAACGTGGCCTTTTCAAGCATGAAAACTTGCCTATTCGAGTAGATCGATTCATTGCTCGACATCTGTCCTTCACTGAAGGCAACATGCATATTTTTTCTGCAAAACAAAAGAGTGTGGAAAAAGGTGAAGAGGATGAAGCTGTTGCGACAGTTGTTGACACAGGAGTCAATCCACTACCCACCACAACCTCCAGTGTAGATGGAAGGCCAGAAATGGATGCTTCCTGCTCTGGGAAGTCTGACACTGTCACAAACATCTATCCAACAGATGACGAAGCTGTTGAAAACTGGAAAGGCTTAGCGGTTCCACCCATAGAGAGGAAGAGGAGTTCATACCTCTTTCCTTGTCCTGAATGGCTCCATGCAGATCCATCTGTGAGGGGGAAAAGACTCAAAGTGGACTTGTTGAAAAATGGAAACATGTGCATTTGATGCTTTTTGTCAATGCTTATGTTGTGCTTTCTGCGGTAGTGTCACTTTTGAAAATAGTTTGCAATGAGGATTCCAGCAACCTCCTCCAGCTAGTGAAATCCATCACCACAAAGGGTCTGAATGCACAGGCCTACATAGAGAGGGCAGAGCTGCTGAGTGAAATATTCAAAGCTGTCCGACTGAAGTCTGGTGCTCTCCAAATCGATGCGCAATGCCACATCTCCACTATCATTGAAAAGTCAATGACAAAACGCGCTTGTGTTTCATTAACAAAACAGTGCTCTTCACAGTATTGTGGTCTCAGTAAACAAGTCACAAGGGAAATTGCATTTGTTTGTACTTCTGTTGCTGTACTGCAGGCTTCTGGCATGGCTCATCTTCAGACCGCAGTGGAAGAAGGCCTTCACCTTCCGGAGTTCCCCTGCCTCAGGCCGATCTAAAGTCCGTCACAGTGTCCCTCTGCAATCAAGACCGATACCTCAGGAAAAGTGCTCTGTGCAGGGAAAGTTTCTCACAGTTACAGTCTGGGAGAACTTATGTGGATTGACACTGACCTGGGAAGCAACTCCACAGAATTTCTTTTGTGTGAATTTCCCTCCAATCTGATGCTCCAAGGAGAGAGATTTACTTTAAGGGCAGTCATTGCTTTTAGAGGAGGCTTAACCCAGGATGCTCTTGGACATTATGTGGCCTACTGCAGGAGCTCTCCATGTGTCTGGGAGATGTATGACGACCTGAGAAGTGGAGTGACAGGAGCGTCAGATAAAAACAAAATATGCCCACATGCTGTATTATACACAAAATACTGATTGCACTATTTTAATTTAATTTCACAAGTTAAATTATTTTTGTTTAACTTTTTGTATGCCACACACCCTTGTTTTCCTACTCCTGTTAGGAGAAGTAGTGTGCTATTTTATGGAAGTTTGCACTCAAGTATATTATTTTGTATAGTATTTTTGGTTTGAAGACAGATAGTAACTAGTCAGTATTAAGTGTTTTTAAGTTTAAGTTTTTAAAGGTAAATGTTTTTGCATAATAATAATAATAATAATAATAATAGTTATTAAATAAATGATACACACACACACACACACACACACACCCTATGTATGTATAAACACAGTACCAGTCAAAAGTTTTGAAAATGTTTATTTTTTAATGTTTCTTAAAGAAGTCCCTTCTGCTCACCAAGGCTGTATTTATTTGAGCAAAAATACAATAAAATTGTGAAATTTTCCATATATATTCAGTATATATTCCAATATAATACTTTTATATGTGAATATATAGTAAAGTGTAATTTATTCCTGTGATCAAAGCTGAATTTTCAGGATCATTACTTTTGTCTTCAGTGTCACATGATCCTTCAGAAATCATTCTTATATGCTGATGTTATGAATTTGATGCTCAAGAAACATTATCAATGTTGAAAAAAGTTGTGCTGTTTAAAGCTCCACTATGTAACTTTGGTATTTGACCACAAGAGGGCGCAGTTTCAACAATAACAAAGGCGAAGCTTGATGACGCTATGAAGGAGGTGACGATGGGAGATGTCGTTTTTAATGCGTTTTCACCATAGCAATGTATCTAAATGGAATTAATGAATCATGATCACGGATGAGGTAATTTATTCGTTTTTGTATTACCTGTATGTCTGATCGTATTATTTTATGTCATCATAATTAATGAACTGCAAGGAACGTGAAATGTTATGCTATATTATCCCGTTACAACATACAGCTATTTGTCAAATGATTTGTTTGGTTTATGTTGTGCAGTTTTACGTTTTTATGGTTAATGGCGTGTTGTTTAACGTGTTCAAACCAATATCTAAAAGTAAATTTGAACGAACATTTGCAAGTAATGACTAAATATATTTTTTTAACAACATATCCGATTGTATTTAATTGTACTGCCATAATCTGGGTCACCACACGTGATAACAAGCCTTACCGAAGTACAAAGAGCAATATAACTTTGTTTATAAGTGCTATTATTGACAGTTGCATGTCTTACCTGTCTATCAATAACGTTACACTCGCGAGAGAGTCTCTGTCAAGTCCAAGATTGAGGCGCAGCTCTCTCCATCTCGAAAACGCCTGGCTGATATTATCCGGGTTTTATTCCTCCGTTTGTCACACAGTCCGTGACTCCGCGTGTATCCGAATATGGACGCTTTCGTTTTGTTGGCACTTCAATACTCGCCAAAGAGTAATCGTGATCCATAACAGCTATAACCATACAGTCTATGGCTATAACGCTTTAACCACCACTTCCGCATTTTACCATGTGATATTCCGGTGTGGTGGGTCATATTTTTTATTTTATTCTTTTTTTATTCTTTGTCAGACGTCTTTATTGTTTATTGTGATAAGAAAAAAAACTCAATAAAGTTGTTGTTAAAAAAAAAAAAAAAAAAAAAAATCCGGTGTGGTGGAATATCCTATCACATGGTCCACACCGGAAAAAAAGGATAGAGCGGACATTGCGTCACTGAGGCGCGACATTTCTTTTCCGGGACGGCCAGTTATTTAAAATCGGAATTTCTCTGAAATAAAAAATCTTTGGAGACTTTTGAGATATTGTAAGTACACAACTGGAGGAAATATATCACACTGTGCAAGTTATTTTCGGAAATTTTATTACAAAATTCCTACATATTGGAGCTTTAATATAGTGCTCTCTTTTTCTGGAAACCAAGATATACAACAATTCAAAGGTTTTGGTTAAGTAACTTTTATAAAAAATAATACTTTTATTTAGCAAGGACGCATTAAATTAATTAAAAGTGAAAAAAATATCACGGTTTCAACAAAAATATTAAGCATCCAAAACCCACGCAATGGGTATTCAACATTGATATGAGCACCAATAATAATTGAGCACACAATCAACATTTTACTATGATTTCTGAAGAATCATGTGACATTGAAAACTGGAGTAATGATACAGAAAATTCAGCTTTGACATCACAGGAATGAATTACATAGTAATTATATTAAAACAGAAAATAGATTTTTTAAAGTGTAATAATATTTCATAATTTTCAGTGTATGTTTGATTAAAAATAAATTCAGCCTTGGTGAGCTAAGAGACTTTATAATAATCCAAATTTTTGGCCCATACTGTATAGGCCTGTACACACACACACACAAACACACACACCCTATGTATGTATAAACACAGCAAACAGATTATGGTGCATGTATTTATGCCAATGTTCATATGTGTTCAACACAACATAGCCTACAGTAAGTAAAAACACTTAGCTTGGAGTTTGTGTTAAATGCCACACATCCTGTGATCCGCAGTGTCCGTTAAAAGTTGAAAACGCACAGGATAACAGTTAAGTGAATATTGTGATTTGGTTTGCTGTTTCGGTCTTACCTTGTTACTTCAACTGTAGCTACTGTAAAAAACAAAAAAACAAAGCCTGGTCTATAATTCTCTCTCATTCAGTGTCTAATATTGTAAAACCCGACTCAGCACAAACGAATATTTTACCAGCACAAACAAACAACACTATTTTGGGTGAATTTGGAGCATGTGGGGTTCTGAGTGACCTCAGAATGACCTACAAATATTATTTTAATATCTAAAAAACCGAAACGGCTCAACCGAAACTTTTTACAGCACAAACCAGCACAAACGGAGCACAAACGATTGAGCATATTTTGGCGAAGGTTTGCGTTGGGTGGAGGGCCAACTTCACGCAGGTGACAAAAGCTTGTTCGGCTGTGCAGACCGATCAGTGGCTGACTTGAGCAGTGCATGCCGGTTAGAAATTCTGTCCTACTTGAGACAGCGCTGACGCCACGTGACTGTGACATATACCATCAAAGTACGGCGAGAGTGATTCGAGAGCAGTCGGAGGACTCAGCCAGCGCAGCTTCTCCAGAGGCATGAGCTCTGATGATGACAGCTTTCCTTTAACGAACTATCACATGTGTTTCGTGTTTATTCTCACACCTGCAGTTCCACTAATGCTCTCAAATCTGTTTTAAAAACAGTAAAGCTCTTTTCATGCAGTCACGATGTTATAATGTGTCATGTTTATAAAAATAAAACTGAATAAAAAGCGTAGACACCACTACATTGATAGTATAGGCTTATTTTTAACTTTATTCGTGTGCAAACAAGCGCTGTATAAAGCAGTACTTATAAAGTATTGAATGAAAATGTCTCTGAAGAGTTTCATCACTTCAGCTGTGATAAAGTATTCAAACACAGCGCGAGCGACACTATGGGAAGCAGAAAGTGTCCGATTTCACATCTCTGCTTTCAGCTCCTCCTCGCCTGCACACAACTCTCTCCGATCGGTTTCATCCAGACGCAGCCGATGTCCAACACACCTAAACACTAGTAGTGACAGCAGCGGCAATCACCTGTCACTATAGTGGCCAAGCACTTAATTATGCAGAACTTCAAGGCTTGATATAATTTATACCGATGAGAACCGACTGAAGCTAGTGAAGCTCCGGAGAAGTTGATGGGCCTAATGTTTTCTCTTTTGAAAGTGGAACGCCTACATTGCTGATCTTTTGTCTATTGAATTGGTCTATTTAGCGTATCAAATAATGATAATAACAATGATATTAATGATAATAATAATAGAAAAATGTAGAAAACGTGCAGATAGATTCATTGACGTTATTGCAGAGAGGAATTCCTTTGAACACAGTAATAGGACGGCCTTTAGCATTGAAAGTGGCGTTTACAGGTTCAGCACCGTGTACAGCGACTGGAGCTCTGCTGACAAGAGCTTTAGCAGAATGATGCACTGTCCGTGAGAACTACATAATGCACAAGTCAGAGGTTTTTGGCTGCCAAAATGATGTAACAGCAGTTCAGTGTCTGTAACGGACAAGTCTAATATAGTGTTAGTTAGCGTGATAAAAGAGACGGATTTGCTGAGAACAATCTGTGATATTCATAAAATAATGTGCCCCCATATGTTTGATTAAAGTCTGCAATCATCACTTGGCATAAATCGAGTTCTTCCCAGCAATTGGGAAATGTTTGGCAAATATTGTCTCTGTAAATGTCGAAGGCAATAACAAATTCGGAGAAGGAGAGGTTGCGTTGCAGTCTTGGATCAGCAGTTTTTAAGAAAACTGCCACGTCACCGCAGTCCACCATTTGTCGCTCTGCCGCTGGTGAAGGGAGCAGCAGAGTAACTAAGTTATATCCTTACCTTGAATGAAGTTTGATCTTAGTAGAGGGGACACGTTAACAGTGGCTGGTGGAACAAAAGACCCACCAGAAACTTGAAACCCCACTTGAAAAACTTGAACGCCAGTAGGAGGAGATCGTCTCTCCTCAGATTGCTGTTTTTAGCCCCGGGAAGGAGAACTGCCACGCGCTGGCTTCCTACACACGGGTCTCGATCCGCTCGGGCCTGGGGCTTGAATCGGTGAGTTCAAAATTCTGTCGTTATGGCTGCAATCGAGACACGGGTGAGTGAATGCCGGCGTCAGTTTCTGCAAATGTAGTAATGAGTGTTAACCGGGCTTAAATACTCCATATGTCGAGTAGTGATTGGCTAGATCTGTGGTTAATGAATGACGTGATATTAGAGTCTTCCCGGTAGAACTTGCGCTAGAGCTCCCATTTCTAGGCAGGTCTTGACTGCATTACAGTTCCATATCACTTTGCAAAATGATTTCATTTATTTCAGAGGTCCTGACAGCCTACAACAGCAAAAGAACCAAAACACACAAAGGCAAAGAAAATATCAAAAACAGTAGGATATAAATCACAAACCATTTCCATGATTTTCCTATGTGACGTCCCTGAGTCTCCTGATCCTATTGGTCCTGGACGTGGGAGTTCCTGATTGGTTTTCCTCATCCTAATTGATAATTAGTTAGAGTATATAAGCTGAGGTCCAGTGGGGTGACGCATGAGCACATACCCGACTTTTCTTATTTCAAAATATATTTATTGACATTTTGTGCAGATACAACATCGTGTATATATAAAAATTTAATGAATCACAGCTCTGCTTTTCTAAAAAAAAAAAAAAAAAAAAAAAAAAAAAATATATATATATATATACAGGTCCTTCTCAATAAATTAGCATATTGTGATAAAGTTCATTATTTTCCATAATGTAATGATAAAAATTAAACTTTCATATATTTTAGATTCATTGCACACCAACTGAAATATTTCAGGTCTTTTATTGTTTTAATACTGATGATTTTGGCATACAGCTCATGAAAACCCAAAATTCCTATCTCAATAAATTAGCATATTTCATCCGACCAATAAAAGAAAGTGTTTTTAACCCTCTAATGCATGAATTATGTTTTTGCATAAAAAAAAAAAAATTAATCTTATTTTCTTGAAGATTTAAGATAACAGATTAACAAAAAAAAAAAATAATTTTTAAAAACCCACCCCCTTAGCAGATTTTATTTTGTTGCCTCAGGGCAACGCTATGCAGTATAGGTAGTAAATCACAGAGAAAAATGTAATATTGTCTCAACGTTTATTAGGAAAATCAAGAGGGAACTGGCACTCTTTTCAATTAATAATGGGTTTCAAATATTTAATTGTAGCATTTGGTCCATTTACACACATCAAACAGTGGTAATTTTCCTTTTAAAAACACTTCAAATATGTCTTAGCAAGTAAAAAGTATTTAATCTGACAAAAACTTATTTGTCAATCCATCAAAGAGTGGTAATTTTCCTTTTAAAAACACTTCAAATATGTCTTGGCAAGTAAAAAGTATTTAATCTGACTAAAACTTATTTGTCAATCCATCCAACAGAGGTAGTTTTCTTTTTTCAAACACTGTAGAACCTGTTTGAACAGTTCACTTTCTCACTCTGTGTGAAACTTCAAGAAGCAGTTGGAAGTGCTTGTAAAGCAGAGGTGGGTGTTACACTTCCTGCATTTAGCTTTTGGAGTGCCTTTGCAGCCTGGAACTCTGCACCTCCCCTTCTTCTCATCCATGATGATCCAGTGGCCTGTAGCATCCATCCGCACATCTGGGACTGGGATTGGAGCAGTGAATCCCTGTCTCATCTTCTTTGCCTCATACTCATTTGAAATGCCACCACTGGGCCGGCCTCTTTTCTTCTCCAGACTTTTCCCAGATTTGCAGAGTCCCTGTGCAATGTAGGATTTAAATGCATACAACGGCATGACCTCAGCATTTGTCAGGTCATTGCATTTACAATCCCGTTTGTACAGCAACCAGCAAGTCACCACAATCATGTCTAGAAAGTGGAAAACCAGACGGTGATACCACTTCTTCGACCTGATTTTTGTCCGTTATAGAGCTATAAGAGAGTCTAGGAGGTCAACCCCTCCCATGTGCTGATTATAGTCTCTTACAACAGCCAGACAAGGGACATCAATGACTGCCTTACTACTTCTGTCCCATCGCTGGACATGAGTGACTGGGTGTGCTCCCACATAATCGCTCAGTAGGGTCACTGAGCGGTTGTCATACCACTTGACTGCATGCAAAGTGGTATTGCTGACAAGTGCTGTCTTTTCTTCAAAAGACCCTCGGCCAGACCTTTTCAGCTCAGCATCAGAAATCATGTTGCTGCCTGGTAACCTATTGGAGCGAACAGTGCCAAGACAGTGCACCCCTTGACGAGCTAGCTCAAGTTGTAGTGGGACACTGGTGAACCAGTCGTCAAAGTAAAGCTTGTAATTTTTGTGTTGGGGCACTGGTTGAGAGAGGCGGAGGACAACATTTCCACTGGAACCTATATCTACCAACTGTGGGGGCTGCACTACTTTCCCAGTGTACACTTCAAAGTTGTGTGGAATACCATCAGAGCCAGCCAAGACCATTAGTTTATACCCCCATTTTTTGGCCTTCTTGGGCAGATATTGCTTCAGGCGATTTCGTCCCTTAAATGGGACCATTTGCTCATCAACGCTCAGCTTCTCTGACATGGGTATTGCCTTGATTTTAGAGACAAGATGAGTAATCAAGGGCTGGATCTTGAACAGCTTATCAAAATTGTCATCAAAACAAGCTGGTTGATCAGCATTATTATTGAAATGCAGAAATCTCTTGATATCTTCCCATCTGTTTAGAGTCATTGTATCTGCTACTTGAGAAACTCGGCTTGCAGGGCGCCAAAACATGCGTGTTGCTGGCAGTCCAAACAAGGACATGTACAAGACAGTGCCAAAGAACTGCTCCAGTTCGGATGTGGTTAGGTTAAGTGGCTTGTTAGGATTAACCTGTACTGCATACAAATTTGACTGCTCTACAATAACGCAAAGTATATCATCAGTGTAGAATGTCTTAAAGTACTGATAAGGGGATAAGATGTCATCAGCTTTTGGAAGGCTGCCTTGCCATTCAGGGTATGAAGGGAAACTTGAACCATGGCTGGTTTTCCACTTTGGTTGCTGAGGGACATCCTCGCCATCATCATTCTCAGATTCATTTTCTTCTTCACTTCTCTCATTGTTTACTTCATCACCTTGAAAAAGAGAACATTTATTGTTGACTGAATTGCAAATTGTTTTATTGATAGAATTGCCTTCCTTTCCTCCAATTTCTTTTCTTTCTGAAATCCTGTTTCCTTCTGCAGTTACTGTACATAAGATTTGAAAATGCCTTTTATTTAGAATTTACTAAATATAAGAAAAGGGCTTTAAACATGTATTTTTTTGCCTCTCAAACCTCTTTCTGGGGTCCATTCTTCATCACTGTCACTTTCCTCAAGCTCACTGTCCTCACTAATAAATCCATTGTTGGGTATGATTCTGACTGATAGCTCCTTTCTACCATAAAATGTCCCTGCATCCATTTTCCTGTAAACATCAGTGCAGAAAAAGCAAAAACACTGATTTTGGCCTTCAAGAAAGACACATCTACCATTAGCATTGCATAAAAAGTACCCCTTATCGCATAACGTTGCCCTGAGGCAACAAGAAGAAAAACTGAATTTCTAAACATGCTAAATTAAAAAAAAAGTTAATAAAACTTGACAAACGGCTTCTCTACACCTTCATGCACATACATGTATTTTTTATTTACAGTTCATGTCATTGTAAATAAGATTACTGAAGCAAATAATCTTACCTTCTTCTCACACCATGTGCTCCTGTGACCACATGTCAGAAAAAGAAGTCGCTTGGAAGACAAATCAGCCTGTGGCACTGCTGAGGTGTTATGGAGGCCCAGGATGCTTCGATAGCGGCCTTAAGCTCATCCAGAGTGTTGGGTCTTGCGTCTCTCAACTTTGTCTTCACAATATCCCACAGATTCTCTATGGGGTTCAGGTCAGGAGAGTTGGCAGGCCAATTGAGCACAGTAATACCATGGTCAGTAAACCATTTACCAGTGGTTTTGGCACTGTGAGCAGGTGCCAGGTCGTGCTGAAAAATGAAATCTTCATCTCCATAAAGCTTTTCAGCAGATGGAAGCATGAAGTGCTCCAAAATCTCCTGATAGCTAGCTGCATTGACCCTGCCCTTGATAAAACACAGTGGACCAACACCAGCAGCTGACATGGCACCCCAGACCATCACTGACTGTGGGTACTTGACACTGGACTTCAGGCATTTTGGCATTTCCTTCTCCCCAGTCTTCCTCCAGACTCTGGCACCTTGATTTCCGAATGACATGCAAAATTTGTCCAAAAGTCCAGTGCTGCTTCTCTGTAGCCCAGGTCAGGCGCTTCTGCCGCTGTTTCTGGTTCAAAAGTGGCTTGACCTGGGGAATGCGGCACCTGTAGCCCATCTCCTGCACACGCCTGTGCACGGTGGCTCTGGATGTTTCTACTCCAGACTCAGTCCACTGCTTCCGCAGGTCCCCCAAGGTCTGGAATCGGTCCTTCTCCACAATCTTCCTCAGGGTCCGGTCACCTCTTCTCGTTGTGCAGCGTTTTTTGCCACACTTTTTCCTTCCCACAGACTTCCCACTGAGGTGCCTTGATACAGCACTCTGGGAACAGCCTATTCGTTCAGAAATTTCTTTCTGTGTCTTACCCTCTTGCTTGAGGGTGTCAATGATGGCCTTCTGGTCAGCAGTCTTACCCATGATTGCGGTTTTGAGATATGAACCAGGCTGGGAGTTTTTAAAAGCCTCAGGAATCTTTTGCAGGTGTTTAGAGTTAATTAGTTGATTCAGATGATTAGGTTAATAGCTCGTTTAGAGAACCTTTTCATGATATGCTAATTTATTGAGATAGGAATTTTGGGTTTTCATGAGCTGTATGCCAAAATCATCAGTATTAAAACAATAAAAGACCTGAAATATTTCAGTTGGTGTGCAATGAATCTAAAATATATGAAGGTTTAATTTTTATCATTACATTATGGAAAATAATGAACTTTATCACAATATGCTAATTTATTGAGAAGGACCTGTATATATATATATATATATATATATATATATATATATATATATATATATATATATATATATATATATATATATATAAATAGAGTTCATCCTCATCTGCGTTTTCAAGAGAGAGATTAATGGTATCAATATAATTTAAAAAAGGTCTCCATGTTTTATGAAAGGTTTTTAAAGACCCTTTCAAAGACAAACTGATTTTTGAAGAAAACCTGATTTGTTTTTTTCAAAGTTTCAAATATTTTAGACCAAAACTCTGTCAGACCTGGACAGGACCGGAACATGCGAGTGTGGTTGGCTGGAGATTGTTTGCACCTATTGCAACTGTCACTTCTCTCTGGGTATATTTTGGCTCTGTGAAGAATCTTGTATTACATCAAACTGTGCCAGGCACAAATAGAGGAAGAATATACAAAATCAATTATATAATCCCACTCTAAGTATAGTGACCCCCAGCTCTTGTTCCCAAGTATGTTTGAGTGAAGTAGAGGGGCCGGGATTTAATGAATCTATTAATTCATAAATTACAGAGATTAACCCAAGTGTGGACACCCTTCTTTCTCTTAGCTCAGACAGAAATGGGTAGAATTTTAGAATCAGGAGGAAAATTAGAAAACTGGGGAAACTGATTTTGTACAAAATGTCTGATCTAAAAGAAGCGAAAAAGATCCGTTTTATGAAGTTAAAACTTTTCTGACAATTCTGAAAAGGATAAAAATATTCCTTTATCATAAAGACTTCTCAATGGTACTGGGATCCGTAGAAGACCAGTCACAAAAAACTGGATCAGAACATGATGGTAGAAAAGATAAATGGTTTACTATAGGAGCCAGAGCAGATGGTCTGATTAACCCAATATGCTTCCTAAATTGAACCCGTATTTTTGGTAAAGCGAGGTCCCCTTTGGACTTTGGGAGTTCGAGTACAATTTTCCTAATCTGTGCACACTTGCCACCCCACAAAAAAAGTGTGACAAAAGTAGAGTGACAAAAATTACTTGTTAATGAGAAGGGGTATATGCTGGAAGAGATATAAAAATGTGCGTAAAATTGTCCTTTTAACCAAGTTAATACGGCCAATTAACGAGATAGGAAGAGAGGACCACTTATCTATACCCGCCTTATAAACATCAATTAAAAAATTAAAACATTTTCTAGAGATATCTTTGTGATCTTCGTGATGAATACGCCTAGATAGCTTAATCCTTCTTGAGACCACTATAAAAGTATGTTGGGAAAGTGGGAAAGGGAAAGTATATTGGGAAAGTGTCTCAGCTGCGGGCTGACAGGGAACAATTAGAAGATTTGAAGATTTAATTTGTGACCAGAGTTTGCCAAATGATACAAAAATCTTGAGGATTGGTGGTAACGATGAAATTGGGTTAGCTATATATAAAAGAAGGTCATCTGCATAAAGGGACAGTTTATAAGAGGTTCAAAACCAGGTAATGCCCTCAAACTTTTCCTCACTTCACAACCAAAAGGCCAAATAGCCAAAGCAAATAATAGAGGCGAAAGGGGGCAACCTTGGCGTGTGCCTCAATGAAGGGGAAAGGCTTTAGAAAGTGTTGCATTGGTTTGCACAGATGCTACAGGGGAGGAGTATAGTAATCAAATCCATGATAAAAAATTGGAGCTGAAACCAAATTTATTTAAAAAAAAATAAAAAATACTCCCACTCTACCCTGTCGAATGCCTTCTCAGCATCAATGATGGTATTAAAAAGTCTTCTGGTATTATTAAATGAGTGTCTCCCAGTCATGAAACCTGTCTGGTCAGGGGAAACAACAGCAGGCAACGCTTGCTGAAGGCGAAGGGCAAGAACCTTAGATAGAATTCCACATTTAACAATGAAATTGGCCTGTAGCTACTGCAAAGCAGTGGATCTTTATCTTTCTTAAGCAACAATTAAATGGATGCCTCAGACATGGTTGTTGGGAGCCGGCCTGAAAGAAGGTCCTCATTATACACTCTTTGTAGAATTGGGGCTAAAATGGAGGAGAAAGTCTATAAAATACGATGGTAAAGGCATCAGGGCCAGGAGATTTGCAATTGAATTGAAATTAATTGCCTCTTATATTTCTGTGGTAGACACAGGCCTGCCCAAATCATTTGTGGAGCCATCGTTAACGCAGGGGAATTTTAGTTGATCAGAAGTGTTTGGGCCATTCCACATTCTTGAGTTACATGTTCACTTCGTCTGGTGTAACGGGCGCCTCGGCTATCATGTTCGCTTGGATGTTTTCGCTGTTTTACTTGCCTTTTTAGATGGGTACTGTTATTCAAAAGTTGTCTTGTTAGTGTTTGTAGTGTGTCAGGTAAAACTCGGTGGGGTATTTAAAGGACACTGAATGGGGAAGTCCATTACTCCCTTACACTGCTCATCGGGAGTCCCCATACATGGCTTTTCTAACACAGCTGAAAAGCTACAGGATATTTCTCAGTAATGAGGCAGTAACGTCGCTGTTCTTTAACCCTCTGGAGTCTGAGGTGTTTCTGGGCCCTGGAGAATAAAATAGGCTTATGATCGGACAGCAGAACATCTGAGAACACAATATCAGTGGCATCGAGCCCATAAGATACGAGATCCAGCGTGTGGCCCTGAATATGAGTAGAGTCGTTGATCCACTGCGATAGATCAAAAGCATCTATTAGACTAAGAAACTCCTGCGACAAGGAATTTGACAGACAGCAAACATGAATATTAATATGATGAGCAGAAACAAGCAAACATCTAATAAACACACTCACTCACAGCCCAAAAACACACACCCCATCAGACACACACACACACACACACACACACACACACACACACACACACACACGTATATAATGTTAAATTTCTAAGTTCAGTCGTTACATGATTTCTCTATTATACTTTTTTATTATTATTATTGATTTATTTTATTTTATTATTGATTTATGTTATTATTTTAATTTTTGCTTTATCTACCCATGAATATATATATATTATTTTTATTTTCCTGTACATAGATGTACATGTTGTTTTAATGCTTTCGCAATACAAAATGTAATTGTCATGCCAGTAAAGTTTTCTGAATTGAATATAATTTAATTGAGTGAGAGATTGTGTGAGTGTGTTTGTGTGTGAGTGAGTGTGTGTGTGAGTGAGTGTGTGGAGTGTATCGGTTTGTGTGTGAGTGAGTGAGTGTGTGTCTGGTTATGTGTCTTTACTGATTAACTGTGTGTGTTTTCTAGTGTGGATCATGGAGGAGAGATCAGGATTACAGCAGGACCATACAAATGTACGTCTACACACACACACACTCTCTCTCTCTCTCTCTCTCTCTCTCTCTCTCTCTCACACACACACACACACACACACACACACTCTCTCTCTCTCTCTCTCTCTCTCTCTCTCTCTCTCTCTCTCTCTCACACACACACACACACACACACACACACTCTCTCTCTCTCTCTCTCTCTCTCTCTCTCTCTCTCTCTCTCTCTCTCTCTCTCTCTCTCTCTCACTCTCTCACTCACACACACACACACAAACTTTGACGTAGTGGTTATAATCTAAGATAAATTGCTTATTTAAAAATAATTCCCTACATAACAGAAATTACAAACAAAGTAGAAATTATATATCTATAGACATAGACATATCAGAGTTTCCGCTAGAAAAAAATGGTGCCGGTCAAAGTGACCGGCAGAGGTTTCGTTTTCCGGACATTTTGAAGATATGCCGGTCAAATATCGCCTCTTAATTAGTCAAGTTGAGGAAAACTGGAGGAAGGCTATGTAACTTAAAAAAATGACATAATCAGGCCGAATGCAACATGTTTATTAGCCTAACTTTCAAATAAATAAAAAAACCAGAAAAAAAACGTGAACGTCTGATTGGCGTCAATCAACGCCAATTGTTTTTACTATGGTTTCACATTCATAGTTTAACAAACCAATCCCCCTTCCCCACAAAAAATATCTGAAGCCTATTGTTTTTACTCAAGCGAACTTCCCAGTGTCTCTCCACAACTTGCAATGCGCATAAGCCGCGTAACCTTGTTCTCCGCAAGGCGACTTCGCTGCTTCGTCTTGATCCGATTCTGCAGCGAGAACCCCCTCTCTGCAGGAACACTCGAGACCCATTTTCTACTATGGTTTTGTACGTTTCTTCATTCGAATCTATTTGCGATCCATTCCATTCTAAACAAACAACGCAGTTTATATGCTTCGTCCTTGTTTCATTATTCATTAAGAAAATAATTAATAAATGCACGCATAATTATCAGTGAACTTGATAAATGTTGCAGATATGTTTTGCTATGCATGCACAGACAAATGCCTTTCAACTTATGTGCAAAATTCAGAATAAAAAGAATGTGCAGCAATTTGTACAAATAGAGAGAGTCTATGTCTACTATACGTGTTGTAGCCATTAAAAAAGCTCATTTAGTTTAATATTTGTTAAAATATTATAATGTTATTTTTTTATTTATGTGGATTATGAAAAGTGAACCGCACGAGTAAGATATGATGCGCAATATCGAGAGACATGGAGCGGGTCAGACATGATTTTGACCACTTAATTAAGTTTGGTTTTGTAGAATGACTTTTTTGAAGTGAATTTCGTTTTGTATAAATTGTATCTTAATTTTAATATTTTTTTTTTAACCAATTGCCTGTATTTAATAAATAAGCAGCAAAATAAAGCAGACGATAGGCCTAATCATGAAGGCGCCCGCGCGGTCACTTGCATTGCTCGTGAACAGGAGCGCATCTCATCCTAATTTAACGAAACTCAGCGTAGGCCTCACAGACATGAAATATATCTTAAGAAAGCTTGAAATGTCTTTTTAACAATTTAAAACGAAAAGAAATAGGCTACTCTCTGATTATGTAATCCATGATGTGCATTTCTCTCGCGTTCACTAAGGAGATGGCGATCGTCAACTTCATCTTTACAGCTGTTGTTGCTGTTAATAAACTAAAAATAATAGGCCTATAATTTTATTAAACAATAAATTAAATGAAATTGTAATTGTATTAAAAAAGCAACAAAAAAAATCCTGTTTAAGGTTTTGTTTTTGTTTTTTACCTATGCTAATTACGCATTAAATTCAGGTAGGCTACTGAGTCACTGTCCTCAATGCCCAGAAAAGCGCTGAAACGGAGATGAAGAAGAACCCGTTTTTATTTTATTTTTTAATTTTTGGCTTATTTTAACTGGCTCAGGTTAGGGGGGCGGGATTATTAGGCAATTTTAATCGGACAATTTGACCGGAGAGATTTAATTTTGTCGGACATTTCATTTTTTTTCCGGCCAATGTCCGGCAATTACCGGACAACGGAAACCCTGATATATATATATATATATAGTGAAAAGGATACGTTATGATTTTGTGTATGGAACTAACACGATTGAACACATGCTGAGATATTTGAAAGCGTGCACTTCTGATGATCTGTTGTGATGTTGGTACCGAGAGTTTTGAAAATGTGAATATTGTGCAGTTAAAATAAACTGTAAAAGGTCAGACAGTTTTATAACTCCTGATTACAGAAAGATCTTAACTTAAGAATACTATCGCATCTTTCTTTTGTTTATTTATTTCTTTTATTTGTTTATATCTGTTTAATCTTATCTGTTTGGTAACCATGGTGATTTCAGTAACCTCATTAGAACTATTATAGACTGATATTTCTTAAAGGGATAGGTCACCCAAACATGAAAACTGCTGTCAGTAATAATCACTCGCCCTCATGTTGTTCAACCCCGTAAGACTTTCATTCATCTTCCAAACATACAGTTTTGTACAATCGCTATGACAATTTTTTCAATACTTTTAACACATTTCCTAAACTCTTAACGCACTAACACACCTGCAACACACAATGGACTATATGCACGGCCACTTCCTGGTTTAGGTGAGCCAGCTCAGTCACTTCCGGTCAACTGTCCAAAATCAGACGTCTTTCTACACTCGTTCAGCATCAGTGATGTACACTGGAAAAATGTTAGCGGATAATTGTGTAGGACAGAACCTTTTCTCCTAGTCATCTGGAGACAAGACGAAACCAGTCAATCCCAGAGAGCGTTGGATGCTGGTGCTTCGCTGAGCTCACAGGCCCAGTGCGTTAATGGGAAACGAAGCCTTGCTTAGATGACAGAGAAACAATCGGGAGTTATTTCGCAATAAACAAACCAAAAGTGTACGTAACGGTTCAAAATGTTGACGTCAGTGAGATTTCTTTAATGAAATGAATATTTTTATTCAAAAAGGATCGATGCATTAAATTGATCAAAAGTGACAGTCAAGGGTTTTACACTGTTAAAAAAAACTTTAAAAAACTTCATATAAATGCTGTTCTTTCAACTTTGTTCATCAAATAATTCTGCATAAAATGTATCATGGTTTCCACAAAAATATGAAACTGTTTTCAACATTGATAATAATAAGAAATGTTTCCTGAGCAGCAAATCAGCATATTAAAATGAATTATCATCATGACTGGAGTAATGATGCCGAAAATTCAGCTTTGATCACATGAATAAATTACAGTTTACTATGGCATAGAAAACAGATAGCCAATGTTAAATTGTAATATTACAGTTTTTACTGTATTTTTGATCAAATAAATGCAGAAGAGAATTAAAAATCTTACAGACCCCAAACCTTTGTACAGTAGGCTAATAGTAGTAGGCTAGTAGTATAATTAGGGTAGTTTTGTAAAAGTCACTGACTAATAATTACAGGCGAGTTGAGAGCACAAATCACAAAATATTTAGGCCTAGTAGTCATGAAAACATATTCAGATTTAGCATATTAATGATGCATTCACCTCATAAATCATGACACACTGCTCTAGCTCAGGAAAGTGCATACAAGTTCAAGTGCATGCTTTTAAAATGAAAAAGTATTGATATCGATATCGGCGATACTGGCCCTGTATTTACTTGGTGTCGGATCTATACCGAAATTTGCAGTATCGCCCACCCCTACCGACAGTGAGTGTGTTTTGTGTGCATGTGAGTGTATTAGACCTGCACTTGCACCCTCAGACCTGCTCGCTCAGACACCAGCGCTTCCTCTGCAATCGACGCATAGTGTGGTTCATATCGGATTGAGAACAGCTCCCAATGTCATTCAAAAATCGTTTCTGTAAGTATATACATATAAATAAATATATATCGTCGCTGTCGGGCGGAAACCACGCGCCGCCGCATTTGTCGAACACTAATTCACCATGCCAGGATAAAACCCGACTTCAGAACAATGCATAGCGCCACTCGTCGTGGTGTGCCAAAACACTTAATTATAAACTTCAACATTTCATTTAAAACAATCTCAAAACGCTTTGTGACATTTTGAAAAGCCGTGAATGCATTACTGCCACTGGAACCATGAACGTAACAGAATACTGGTTCTGATTTTATTGTTTGTCGTTTAAAGGGACTATGTGTAGCTTTTTAGGTATTTTATTATCTAAAATCAATATTTTTATTAATAAATATGCCCTCAATGGTGTACAAATACCTCTGCCAATGATCACACTAATCCTCGTAAACGAAGAATTTATTATCTTTATATACATGGGACGGGTAGGTCCACGGAGGCTTCCATGTAGTTCCGCCATCTTGAAAAACTATAATAGCAGAGAGGGACAAAAAGTACGAGGACAACGCGTTTCCACAACGCGTTTTCGTTCAGAGCCAGCGTCACGTGACTGAAGCCAGCAGAAGCGGAGGAGCAGAGCTTTGTTCACAGTATTTGTATTTATTCAAGACATTGTGATGTCTGTTTCAAAAACTGACCACTGAGACGAACCGCTCTTGCAAAGTGCCTGAAAACAACATTTCTGGACTTCTGGAAATAACAGAAATACAGAAATAAACAAATAATGAATGCGAAAGATAAATAAATCCACACTTCAGTTGTTAACACAGAAGTTCCCCCTCAGGCGACAGCAGCTCCTCTAGGCTCATCAAGGCCAAACTCGTGCTCTTCTGTCCGGATTAAATGAGCTCTGACGCTTCGGCATGCTAACGCTATGATATGACGTAGCAGCACGTGGACTCCATGTCGTGGAGGCTTGGTTACGTTTTTAACCAATGATACATCAGATATTTACTTGACACCGCTTTCAGCCAATCGTTTGTTTGACCAGAGATCTTACGGCATTAGCCGCTATGCTGCTGCGCCCCAATAATAGGCTTGTTTGAGATGAGCAAAATCTGCGCAGAACCGATCAGCGGTGATCAGAGCGAGATGCATGCCGGTTAGACATGTGTCCAAGTGCGGTCCGCCTGGCTCTGATGTCATGCTGACGTATGTCTGAATCTCTGGCGAGCGCAAGGCGGACGTGTCGGATTCTGCAGTCGCGCGCAGTTGCTCTCCACCGGCTGCGCTGATCAAAAGCATGATGGGAAACGACTTGCTGACGACACAGCTTAATGCTCATTGGCTTAAACAACCGTGATGAATTGTTCTCTTTTAAAAATAAATATTTTAAAACTCTGATATCATGTTTTTATGTGTATAAATTATGTGTTAGTATTCCCAAACTCTCTGACAGTGACACTATGGGTTATTTGATTGTTGTCATAGGCCTATTTATAAAAATATATATAAAAAATGTCTGTAATTAAAGTAAAAATTATTTATAACATATTTGGTATGTAATTAAATGGGTGTCTTGTTCATTATAATTATTTTCATATAAAAACAACAGAACTTAAATTACATCCAGTTTATTAGCAACACTGTGCACGAGCGTGAATCCCGTGAATCCCGCGATATCCAGAAGACGCTTTTGTCCGAAACTTACAAAAAAAGGAACAAAGCAATTCGTCAAATATCATTCATAATACTGGTTAGACAATAATAATGAAGTGCTAAGATTATTACAAATAAACAAAAGATTTTGATGCATGTCATTCATATTAAATAGTAGCCTCTATTCCACCCCATACCCGCTACAATTGAGAATCACTTTACACATGCAGACGCAAGACAATTTGATGTGTTCCACTTAATATTTAATAAAACAATATACAATATGATTCGTTAACAACGGTCTCCTGGTGTTCTTCTAAAACGAGAGCGAGCCACAAACCCGTGGGAACAGATTGCAAAAACTGAAGGCACGGTTTACAAAACTCGAGAGCGCGGATTAGAAACTCGTGAGTACGGTTTATTAACATGATATTAACATTAACATGTTTATAAACTGAGCGGATTGCAAAACCGTCGCCACGGATTGTTTTGTTTTTCCCCCAGAGGTGACTTCCCGAGCTCCGTAAGATCGTGTGCGTCTTCAAGATCGATCTAGCATTTAGCATGTTAGCCAGCTTGTATATTAGACAACAAGAGCCTGCTACTTTAGCTAGAGAGCTAGCAAGAGCCTGCTAACGTGAGCTAGCTTACAGCATTCACACACACATCACACATCACGCTGTAGATAATTCAGTTA